>PVKM010005810.1:0-46557 GCA_004027735.1 Carollia perspicillata | reverse complement strand
CAAAAAAAAAAAAAAGGCCCAAATGAAAGAACATATATATCAAAGCTCCAGAAAAAATACAACTAAGCAACAAAGAGATAGCCAACCTATCACAGTTTGAAAGACTGGTAATCAGGATGCTCACAGAATTGGTTGAGTATGGTCACGAAATAGAGGAATAAGCAAGGGCTATGAAAAGTGAAACAAAGAAAAACATACAAGGAACCAACAGTGATGGGAAGGAAACCTGGACACATATCAATGGTTTGGACCAGAAGGAAGAAATAAACATCCAACCAGAAAAGAATGAAGAAACAAGAATTCAGAAAAATGAGGAGCGGCTTAGGAACCTCCAGGACATCTTTAAACATTCCAACATCCAAATTATAGGGGTACCAGAAGGAGAAGAGAAAGAGCGAGAAATTGAAAACTTATTTGAAAAAAATAATGAAGGAGAACTTCCCCAATCTAGCAAAAGAAATAGACTTCTGGAAAGTCCAGGAAGCTCAGAAAGTCCCAAAGAAATTGGACCCAAGGAAACACACACAAAGGCAAATCATAATTACATTACCCAGGATTAAAGATAAGGAAAGGATCTTAAAAGCAGCAAGAAAAAAGCAGTTACGTACAAAGGAATTCCCATAAGACTATCAGCTGATTTCTCAAAAGAAACCTTGAAGGTAACAAGGGGCTGGAAAGAAGTATTCAAAGAAAGGCAAGGACCTACATCCAAGAATACTCTACCCAGCAACGTTATCATTTAGAATGGAAGGGCAGATAAAGTGTTTCCCAGGTAGGGTCAAGTTAAAGGAGTTCATCATTACCAAGCCCCTTATTATATGAAATGTTAAAGGGATTTATCTAAGGAAAAGAAGATAAAAAATATGAACAGTAAAATGACAACAAACTCATAACTATCAACAACCAAACCTAACAAAAGCAAAAACAAAGACAAACTAAGCAGACAACTAGAACAGGAACAGAATCACATAAATGGAGATCACATGGAGGGTTATCAGTGGGGGAGGGAGAGGGGAAGAAAGGGGGAAAAGGTACGGGGATAAGAAGCATAAATTGAAAGGTAGAAAATAGACAGGGGGAGGGTAGGAATAGTATAGGACATGTAAAAGCCAAAAAACTCATATGTATGACCCATGGACATGAACTAAGGGGGACTGGGAATGCTGGAGGGAGGAGAGGTGCAGGGCAGAGGGGAATAA
This sequence comes from Carollia perspicillata, assembly GCA_004027735.1. Taxonomy (NCBI): domain Eukaryota; kingdom Metazoa; phylum Chordata; class Mammalia; order Chiroptera; family Phyllostomidae; genus Carollia; species Carollia perspicillata. The sequence continues at coordinate 45,358 of PVKM010005810.1, read as the reverse complement.
AGGGGGAAAAATGGGACAACTCTAATAGCATAATCAATCAAATATATTTTTAAAAATTCAATACAGCTGTGCCCAATTAAAAAGGAAGTGTAGCCCTGACAGGTGTAACTCAGTTGGTCGGACATTGTCCGGCAAAGCATGCGAGGACAAATGCCTGGATTGCAGATTCAGTCCCTGGTTGGGTACTTGTGAGAGGCAGTTGCCTAGACAGAAAAATCAATGTTTCTCTCTTGCATCAATGTTTCTCTCCCTTTCTTTCTCCCTCCCTTCCCCTCTAAAAAGAAAAATGAATTTAGAAAGGAAGGGTAGACACTTCCCGAGAAAGGACACTAAGTAGAAGGGGGAAAAGCAAGTCTTAGGAAAATATAAAAATATATTGTATGTAATAAACTTAACCTAGAACACGAATATTGAACTCAAGTCATATTCAGTATTTAGAAATATTGAGTAATATGTGTGCTGAAGTGTTTAGGGGAGAAGGGTACTGATGTCTGCAACTTACTTGAAATGTATATATATATATATATAAAAGATAGCTGATGGATAGATGTTACCGTAGGCAGTCAGTCGGTGTACTGGGGATTCTTTCCCATTGGCCAAAATGGCAGCAGGGAGAGGTCCTTACACTAAGTGTGCCAAAAGCTAGGAAGGTGGATGGGGCCAGATTCATTTACAATGCATTTATTGAGTTCCTGTTAAGTGCTGTACATTGTGTCTGGAGGGAGAGATATAGTGACAAACAAAACATGGGCCCAGCTTTCAGGAAGGCCTCGGTCAATACGATAGAAACAATTTTGCCGGCGGGATAGAGTGAAATAGGAGTAGTGCCTAGCCTATGGGTCAGGGATGACTTCCTGGAGGAAGTAATGGTTATATAGAGCCTTTATTTAATTATATATTTTCCATGACCATTTTTCTCCCTTATACCCTCTTCCACTTCCACCCATCCTCCTCCCCTCTATGTAGAATCTTAAGGAATGAGTGGAGTTAGCACTATTTAGGGAAGTGGGAGGAAGGTATTCCAGACAAACTTTACAGTCTGAGCAGAGGCATAGCATAACAGGGTGTAGAGGAGACCTCAAGGTATTTATCCAAGATAAACACACAGATGATATCTTCATTTATAAATGTAGTAAACATAAAAATGTATTTATTAAAATAAATATGTACATCTTATTATACAAACCAAGATTTTACATAAATAAAATACACACTCCCACCCTGGCCAGGTACACTGTTGGTTAGAATGTCATCCCGATACACCAAGGTTGTGGGTTCAATCTCCAGTCAGGGTACAGACAAGCAGCAACCAATGAATATGTAACTGGAACAACAATCAATGTGTTTCTTTCTCTCTCGAAAATAAATAAATTAATTAAAAAATACACATTTCCTCATGGGGTAGCTCCACCACTAGATTCAGAAAAACAATGTCAGTTTCCGTTTGAGTTGCCTCTAAGTCCGGTGCCTAGCAGATGTTTAGACAACCAGTCAGTCTACTTCGTGTCAGGTACTATTTTAAGGTGCTGGAAATTCAGCAGTGAACACAGACAAATACCTGCTGCCCTGAGGCTGACATTCCCAGATGAGTCCATACTATTTTGCTATCAGCTTTTCTTAGTCTGACATCATTTAGATGAGTATCCAGCTCTTGTGGTAATATTAGGTCGTTAGAACCCTAAGCAGCACGACTTGAACCTGCCCAGAATCACCCCAAAGATCTCCGGGCCCACCACCTTGACCGCTCACCCACAGCCACACCTGTACATCTTTTGGAATGAATGAAAAAACAAATGTTCTTATTTAGGCAGAATAACTATTCACAAGAGGAGTGAGTGGATCATTTTTGAGTTTTAGTTGAACACAAAGAAATCTCACTTTTCTATATAAAAGAATTCAAATTGTTCAAGTAGCAGCAACCTCAAATTTGAGTCAGGCATCTATGAAAGAACCCAGTGCCTTAGGTTGTTAAGACTCACAGACTCTGATGTAATTATCTTTAGGTGACACCCCATATCTACACGTTCAGATGTTCACGCAAGATAAAAAGGTGATGGGTTAACGGGGGAAGAGTCCAGAACCCTACGGAGTCCCCCATAAACCGGGACGAACCATCTGTGTCTGTGGGCGGGGGTGCCAGGTCAGCTCTGTTCGGAGGCCCGAACAACGGGGATTCAAAGGCAGCGCAGCCTGGAGCCCCTGCACTCAGGACGGCCGGAAGGGGTGGCTTTGCCAGGGTAGGACTGAAGCTGCGGGTGCGGGGTCGGTTCCCTTCGCACGATTCCATCCCCCCTGTGCAGTGTGCTCGGCTACAAAAATCGGGCCCTTCAATTTCCGGGAGCGTTTCCATTCAGGCCACGGTGAGGAGGGTAACGCTGGCCGCGGTCAGCGTTAAGAAGTGGGATGCGGACAAGGGTCCAAGAAATGGGAGAGGGGGTGGGGGTGGTATCAGGCCCGAGAGTGGGGCTGGGGGTCGCGAAGTCCGAACGCCTCTGGACCGGCCGCCCCCTCCGGCCTCTGCGGTGTGCGAGCGGAGTCATTCCGGGCGGGAGGTCCTCTGGCTCCGTGGCCCACACCGCGCCTTCCCCGCTCCGCAGGCTTCTCAGGACCTCATTTTCCCCTCCCACTCATGGCGGACAAGAAAATAGTGGTGGTGTTTGGAGCCACAGGTAAGCAGAGCCCCCGTCGGAGGCCCTGAGGCGTAAGACTTCTCACTGAGCCAGGGAGCTGCCCAGCCCCGGAAGACGTCCCCGGGGATCCCCGGTTTGGGGGGTGGTGACAGGAAGTGAGCACAGTTGCCCCTTGAATCTAAATAATTACTCTAAGTTTGAATAAGTAGTGATTGCACATCTTACCGAAATTAAATCTTTCTCCAATCTCTGTACCCCTCCCCGCCCCCTCCATAACTGTTACCGAGTTGTTTGAGTATCCCATCAAATTAAAAATATCTAAATAAATATTATTTTTAAACGATAGTGTTTCATTTTGCCCCACCTGTTTTTTTCGTTTTTTTCCATATGTATTTAAAAATACTTAACAGCTTTATTGAGGTATAATTCACATACCACTTACTCATTTAAAGTGTGCAGTTCACTGGTTTCTAAATGTATTTATAGAGTTCTGTGACCATCACCACAGTTAAATTTAGATCTCATCACCTCCAAAAGAAACCCCGTATCTATGTGAATGAAAAAGGGTCCATATCCTAAACCTGACAAGCTCTGGAGAGGCCTGCACGGTGGCCCTTACAAACGCAAAGATCAAAAATAATCACACAGAATGGTCTGATATACAAATTCCTAACTAAGAGTGGGTTGTGGTGCAGGTAGTCACAGTCCTAGGACTGTGGCTTCCTTGACATCATTTACCTTAAGTGAGTATGTCCATTATCTTTTTGCAGCAAAGGTCACCTACTTTTGAAATGTCAGAGTAATCTTTGCCAGAACCCTCAAGGCACAACTCCTGGCCCCAGAGCACAGCCTGTACTGTCATCTTGTTGCCTGCATACCATCTCCATCTCCTGTAAATGTTACTGTCCTGTACCCACTGATGTAAAAGAAGTATGTGTCTCTCTGGCTTTTTATATAGAGTCCCAGAGATTTTCTCTGAATTGCTTAATTTACCACCAGTGAATTTCATTTCATCTCCTTTGATTTTGACCTATAAAATAAGCTTCAGGCCCTGGCTGGATAGCTTATTTGGTTAGAGGATCACCCTGATATGTCAAGGATTTGTGGATTTGATCCTCAGTCAGGGCACATAGGTAAATCAACCAGTGAATGCATAAATAAGTGGAACAACAAATCTCTCTCTCTCTCTCAAATCAGTACATTAAAAATAAGCTGCAAAACTGCCATTCTTCAGAGCATTTTCTCAGTCCCTTGAGATTTTGCTTCCTGGTGCATGTGGTGTCAGTTTGGCTCAAATAAACTTAATCAAAATTCTTTCCAGATTTGAACATTTCCTACGTGAACACCCACTAGCAGTCACTTCCTGTTTCCCCCAATTTTCCTCAGCCGCTGGCAGCCACACAAATCTTTTGGTGTATAGATTTCATTCTGGACATCTGATTTGTTTCCACCTTTTGGCTATTGTCAATAATGCTGCTATTAACATTCATGTACAAGTTTTTGTGTGGACATATATTTTCAATTTTCTTGGGTATAGAGCGGAATTTCTGGGCCATATGGTAACTCGATATATTTAGCATTTTGAGGAACCACCAAGCAGGCTATTTAACACAGCAACTATGTCGTTTTACCTTCCTGCCTAAACTGTATGAAGGTAGTTGTAGTTCTCCAATTTGCCTTTTTCACTGCTGGATACGTCATGGGTACCTATCTAAGTCATACATACTGATCTGCCATATTCTTTTTTTTTTTTTAATTTTATTTATTTATCTTTAGAGGGGAAGGGAAGGAGGGAGGGAGAAATATCAATGTGTGGTTGCCTCTTGTGTGTCCCCTACTGGGAACTGGCCTGCAAACCAGGCATGTGCCCTGACTGGGAATCGAACCGCGATCCTTTGGTTCACAGGCCCGCGCTCAATCCACTGAGCTACACCAGCCAGGGCTGCCACATTCTTTTTAATGACTTTGTATGGATTTATCACTTTTTTAACCAGATTCCTACCAAAGAACATTTAGGTTGTCTAGATTTCCACCATTGCAAACAGTGCCGCAGCCACTGTTCTCGTCCATACAAGGGTGGGCAAAAGTAGGTGTACAGTTATTTGTATAGAAAAAGACATGCAGGTTATGATTACTACAATATCTTTATTAACTCAAAAGAATGTCTCAGTGGCACCATGAACCTGCTTGTATGGGAAATAATACAATAATTAATAAATAATACAAGAATAAGCTGTGTTTCGTGTGGTCACAACTGTAAATGTACTTTTGTTCCACCCTGTATTTATGGATGATTTTTATTTTCTTCCTTTTGATTATTTTAATTTTTGTAGTCTTCTCTTTTTCGTTGTTGTTGTTTTTTTTTGGAAAAGGTATAGGTAATATTTTATTCCTTAAGGTAAGGGGTGGGTACATGGGTGTCACTATGCCTTTCTGTGTCTGCTAAATATTTCATAATGCATTTTAAAATTTTTATAAGAAGTATAAGTGTGATGCCTGCTAAAACATGGTGCACCTTGAAAACATGCTCAATGGAAAAGGCCAGAAACAAAAAGCCACATACTGTGGGATCCCATGCAAATGTGTAGAAACAGAAAGCAGATCAGTGGTTGCCGGGGAGGAGAGAATTGGGAGTGACTACTAACAGATATGTATTTTGTTTTTGAGGAGATGAAAATATTCTAAAATTGACTGCAATGATGATTGCACAACTCTGAATACTCTATACATTTTTAAAGAGTGGATATTATGGTAAGTGAATTGTTTCTCAATAAAGCTGTTATTTAAAATTGCTGTAAGGCAGATGAATGAGAATGACAGGTGAAAAGTGTCTTGGGTGTCTTGCTGTGATGGAGCATTCCCTTTGGGGTTTCACCCTTAACAGGACTCCCAGGCATGTGTTCAACCCTTCACGTCTTTTTGACTCTCTGCAGGTGCCCAGGGGGGCTCAGTGGCCCAGACACTCATAGAAGATGGAACGTTCAAGGTTCGAGCTGTGACCCGGGCCCCTGGGCAGAGAGCAGCGAAGAAGCTGAGGCTGCAAGGTGCAGAAATAGTGCAAGGAGACCAGAATGATGAGGCCAGCATGGAACTGGCCCTGAATGGGGCCTACGCTACCTTCATTGTGACCAACTACTGGGAGAACTGCAGTCAGGAACAGGAGGTCAAGCAGGTGAGGGCAGACAGCAGGGTGTAGGGAGGCTGGGGCTAGTTGCAGGACATCTTAAAAGGAGTTCCCAGGTCCCTGTTGGTTCCTGGGGGGCAGCTCTAAGTTGCCAGTGGGACCTGTCCTACCCAGGGCCACTGACCACTGATCACTCTAGGCCTTTCCCTCCTCTCCTTTGTAGCCCTCTTAGATTTTAATGAGGGCAAGAGGAGGCTGCTTTCTCATGCAGTGACTTTTTCTAAATAATCATTTACCATACAGTTCACCCTTTTAAAGTATGCAATTCATTGGTTTTTAACCTATTCACAAAGTTATACAGCCATCACCACAACCTAATGTCAGAACATTTTTATCACCCCCAAAAGAGACCCTGTACCTATTAGCAGTCACTCCCCATGCCTGTCCTCCTCTCAGCCCCAGGCGATTACTAATCTCTTTTATCATCCAATGACTTTTTATACTTTCTAAAAGTCTAACTCTGGCCCTGGCTGGTGTGGCTCAGGGGATTGAGCTTCAGCTTGCGAACCAAAAGGTTGCTGGTTCGATTCCCAATCGGCACGTGCCTGAGTTACAGGCCAGGTCCCCAGTTGGGGGCATGTGAGAGACAACCACACATTGATGTTTCTCTCCCTCTCTTTCTCCCTCCCTTCCTGTCTCTCTAAAAAAAATTTTTTAAAAACTGTGTCAACGCATAATTTTATTTAAAAATGCACACATTTTAATTGTACACTTTGATAAAATTTGGAAATAAATAAACCCATATACCTGCCTTCTGATCAATCCAGAAAGTCCCCCATGTCCTTTTTCACATGTTTTATGTTTCACTTTATTCTGTTTTTCCACCCAGATTCTCTCTAGGTAGGTGGTTTTTGAGCCTAGGTGGTGGTGGGAGGGTTATGAGAGGAGCCATGAGACATGGTCATCTTTTTGTCTCACTAAAGATTGAGACACTTGCATGGTGTCTGACACAAAGAAGGCATTCGGGTTTTTGTGGAATGTAGAATTTGCGCCAGAGGAAAGGCACAAGGCTGAGAATTACGCACTTCAGTTTTCAGTCCTGCGTCATTCCCAACTAGCCACAGCTATGGCTTTGGACATGTAAGGTGCCTGCTCTGGTCCTTGTTTTCTTCCTCTGCAAAGTAAAGGGAGATTGGATCACTGGTCTTCAAACTTGTTTTTAGTCTCGACTCTTTCTTTGATTACATCTTACGTGGAAGCCCATTCCATAGAAAAGACAAAGACAACTTCTCTCATCTGACAGCCAGTATTAGTGCCCCATGGCTGTCGTAACATGATCACAAGCCAGCTGGCTTAAAACAACAGGAATTTATTCTCCCTCGGTTCTGGAGGCCAGAAATCCAAAATCAAAGTGTTGGCCTTGCTCCCTCCGAAGGCTCTAAGGGAGATTCTGTTCCTTGCCTCTTCAAGCTTCTGGTGGTTGCTACTTCTCGTTGTGAGCACATCATTTCAGTCTCTGCCTCTGTCTTCCCATTGTCTTCTCTGTGTCTTCTGTCTCATAAGGACATCTGTCATTGGGTTAAATGGGTAATCCAGCATAATTTCATTTCAGGTTCCTTAAATTAATTATACCTGCAGAGACTTTTTCTGAATGAGGTCACATTCACAGGTTCTGGGGGTTAGGATGTGGGCATATCCTTTTGGAGGCCACTATCCAACCCCCTACTCGACCTTGTGCAGCAGGTAGTATTGTGGTCCCCATTTAACCGACAAGCATGGTACAGAACCAGGACTGGAACCCAAGTAGCCTGTGTGCCTAACTGCTGAGCTGTAGCACCTCCCTTGTGGAATCCTGGGGTCTCCAAGGAAGATGACTTAGCAGCAGATTGCACATAGGTGGGCTAGAGTCAAGCACATCAGAAAGTAGTAACAACCTAGATGATCTAGAAAAGTGATGCGAAGGTTCTGTGGGCGGTATAGGTTTATAATCCCATATTAAAGGGCGTGTTACTGTATGTGAGCATCATTCTGGAGGAACGGCCTTATCTGAGGGTTAAGTGGTGTTGGGCTCTTAGTATCAGGCAGTGGCGACTCAGGTTGGAGAACTGGGCTGTGATTGGGGACACACATCCCCCCTAACTTTGTGGTTTCTGCTTTCCTGCCCCCCAGGGAAAGCTGCTGGCCAATTTGGCCAAGCGCCTGGGCCTTCACTGTGTGGTCTACAGCGGCCTGGAGAATATCAAGAAGCTGACGGCAGGGAGACTGGCAGCAGGCCACTTTGATGGAAAAGGGGAAGTGGAGGAATATTTCCGGGACATCGGTGTTCCCATGATCAGTGTGCGGTTGCCCTGCTATTTTGAGAACCTCCTCTCCTACTTCCTGCCCCAGAAAGCCCCAGATGGAAAGAGCTACTTGCTGAGTGAGTGCCCTTCCTCCTTGAGCATCTGCTCTCATTATGTGGAGCTATGAGTGTCACAGAGAGCTATGGCCTTGTCCTCAGATGATTCTGGATATGAGTACTGGCTCTCATATTAGGCCTGTGACGGAGCAAGGCATAAAACCTGGCTGGGCCTCTGCTTCCTGCTCTGTGAAATGGGCATGACACTGACTTGCGCAGGGGCAATGAGAAATCTACTGAGATGTGGTGATAACAATCTGGTGAAAAGCTTTACAGAGATGAGTGCAGTTATTACTTTTTCTTCAAAACTAAGGAGAGGATTTGGAAGATGAGACCCAGTTGTAGATGTCACAAAGTGGAAAGCGCTTTCTTCTCAGTGTTCATTTGCAAATCTCTAAATGGCTGGTGCACTGGACCCTGGCTTGGAGGGAACCTTATACAACTTGTGTCTTGCTAGTCAGCCAGTGGATTACAGCAGGATGCTCAGGAGGCCAGATTGGAAGGGTGAGTGCCATCAGTGGGCACCCCCCACCACCCCGCACCCCACGCACAAACACTGGCTCACCCTTGCTCAAGCTCTGCCTACTGGTGAGCAGTCTGGTCCTGGTTTTGGCAATGGGTATTGCTCTTTATATTTTGCAAAGCTGTAGTTAGGGACACACCTTGTGTTCTGTCTCTGAGTTGGGCCTCCACCCCCACAAGGTCCCTGGGTGATTTGAACAGGCAGCTGTGGTGGCCCCTTTTTAAAATGGCACAGCCCAAGCACACCGGGCACCACATCTAGACACTGCTATCCCTCTGCATCCACAAAACTACAACTTGGAAGGTAGTCATTCATTAATCCAACAGACATGAATGAGCACCTGTCATACACTGCCCTGGGCCAGGACCTGGCCTCAGCTAGTCAAACTTTTCTGTCAGTAGAGTTGGTGTTTGGAATAGCCACTCACAGATTTCCACATCGGGAATTCAGGATATGGCCAGTTACACTCAGGCCAGTGTCTTGGGAGCAGTGAGGCCTGAGGGTACCAGCCAGTTCTCAAAGGACCTTTGGGAGCCCTTCCTTTCTTGTCCCTTGTCCCCAATCTCAGCCCTGAGAGGGGTGGGCAGGTCCAGGGTTCTTCTCCACAGTCTAAGAATGGAGTAACCAGAGCTTAGAGGGTTTAAACAGCATGCCAACAGGGCAGAGCTTGGCTTGAATTCCATTTCCCAGCTGAGTTCCACTGTTGCTTCCGCTCTGACGTAGACAGCAGGAGTTGTCTATGTCATATCAGATGCCGATCTGTGCAGATGTCCAGTTGGCTGTCTATTGGGAACATCAGTTTCTAACCCAAGGGCTTGCTGTCCACTCTAGGACATGTCACATGCTAACATGTCTCTCTCCCCCTCCCCTCCCAGGCTTGCCCATGGGTGACATACCCATGGATGGTATGTCCGTCACTGACCTGGGCCCTGTGGTGCTCAGCCTGCTGAAGATGCCGGAAGAATACATTGGTCAGAACCTTGGGCTCAGTACCTGCAGGCACACAGCAGAGGAGTACGCCGTCCTGCTCTCCAGGCACACTGGGAAGGCAGTGTACGATGCCAAGGTGGGCCCCTCGGCCCCTACTGGTCATTTCAAACCCCGAGGGGGGCTTTGTGGGTAGTAAGAAAGGGAATCTAGAGCAAGGTAAGTCTGAATTCGTCACAACTGTGTGTGTGCATTCACAGTGTGCTGTTCTTGGGAGCCAAGTGTGATTGCCGAGTGAAGTTTCTGGCTTGGGGGGTTGACTAAGCTGGAAGGGTTCCAGGAAGGGATGTGACTTGAGGGAAGAGAAGTGGGAGGAGGCCAGAGAGAGAGCCCCCTACACACACACTTGGCCTGGCTGGGTGGGCAGAAGGCGCACAGTCCCCTCCTCTCCCCGCTGATCCTCAGTCTTCCAGTCCAGACCCCTGCGTTTCTTGGTTCTTGTCATTCCAATTATGAAAGTAAGACCTTTTCATTAAAGAAAATGTGGGAAACTCCTGGGTGTTAAAAGACAAACTATCCACAGAGCCCCCAGACCCAAATAGTAATAATGAGGGGTTTGAGGCTGGACAGAACTCCAGGCTCAATCCTGGTCCCTGCTGTTAACACCTGGCAGTGCGTGATGGCCCCTGACGCCTCTGCTTCAGTTTCCTTACCCATGAAATGAGTGTGTGAATAGTGTCCCCTGCTCTGGTAGTGAGGATTGAATGGAACAGAACTGAGGCTTCTTTAGCACAATGGAGTGCTCTAGAAAACAGGCACTACATGGCCAGGTGTTACTATCTAAACAATGAAAAGCCTGAGGCAGTTCGCAGAGGATTTGAGGTGCTGAGTTCAGATCCAAATTGACCAAGAACAGTGGGTTTCAGGTGGACTTAGCAAGGACCTTGGTAAAGACTGAGGTGTCCCCGGCCCCCACCACTGAAGTAGGGCACTGAGATGTCGATGGATCCTCACATACACCCCTCTGCTTCCAGACGACCCCTGAGGAGTATGAGAAGCTTGGCTTCCCTGGGGCTCAGGACCTGGCCAACATGTTCCGTTTCTATGCCTTGAAACCCAACCGGGACATTGAACTGACGCTGAGGCTCAACCCCAAGGCCAGGACGCTCGATCAGTGGCTGGAGCAGCACAAAGGGGACTTTTCCAGGTTGTTGTGACCCTACCCACTTCTTGACACCATCTGGGGGGGGGGGGTGCAGCCACAGTGATCCGTTCTTGTTACAAAAAAAAATATTTTTAAAATAAAGGCCACTGTTCTCACAGATGGCTTCCAAAAGAAAAGGGCTTTGTTTCTGGGACTTGGGCTGGGGCGGCAGCTGCTGGACACTGATTCCAACAGGAGACATAGTTGTGGGGGGTCCAGTGCCCTCCCCCTGCAGTGAGGGGGTGTGAGGGCAGGACAGGCATTTGGTAACCACACACAGGACTTTAGATGCAGTTTTAAGTTTAGTCCAACAGGTGTGAAACAGCACTGTGACCACAGGCTCTGACCACCCTGTTCCACATTTGAAATTTATTCAAAGCATGAACAGAGTCCAGGACACAGAGGACTCCCCATGCCAGCCAGGAGCCACACGTTTTGACATCCCTGCACACACACCCTTCAGCTCTAGAAAGCTAGTGAGGTCAATGGCAGAGGGTGTATTCTTTCTTCAAATCGAAGGTGGGAAGTCTGAGCCCTCTCCCTATCTCCACACCCTCCTCCTGGGCATGGCCTGCGCTGGGGTGAGCCTCAAGATTGTGTGATCTGCAAAACAGGATGGAAAAAAAACACACAACATGGGTCACCCAAAATTGTACACTGCCGAGAAAAGGTGACATTGCTTGTAGCAAAGGCTAGGAGTAAAACCAAGAACTACCAACCTTGCCTTGTTGGTAGTGTCCACCAGGCATTTGGATGGGGGTGTGGGTCAACCTTCCATCTGCTCCCTGGAGAGAAAAGGAACCCTGACCCAGAGAGCCCAGGCGACTCACCCAAGGTTCAACAATGGCCTGAGGGTCCATGGCAGGCTTATGTTCTGCAGATTTGTGTAACCTCCATCACGGCCCTTTTTACTACCCTTGGTACCCACAGACTCATGGAAGGGGGTGGCAGTTTTACCAAATTCATTCTATCTGTTAATTTAAAAAGCATTTATTTGCCCTGGCTGGTGTAGCTCCATGGACTGAGCATGGGCCTGTGAATCAAAGGGTCATGGTTCGATTCCCAGCCAGGTCCCCAGCAAAGGACATGTGAGGAGCAACCACACATTGATGTTTCTTTTCCTCTCTTCCTCCTTCCCTTCCCCTCTCTCTAAAAATAATAAATTTTTTTTAAAAAACATTAAAAAATAAAAATTATTTATTTGACAAGTTACCAGTGTGCTAGGTTGGAAATAGTGGTAACCAAAAAAGTTATGCTCCCTGCCTTGAGATTAATAAGAGAGCCAGATATAAATATGCAATGAATAATTACAGATTGACATGGAGAGGCAGAGAACAGAGGGTAACAATTAGAGGAGCCTACTTTAATGGCCATGCAGACAGCCCCTGAGATCTAAGGACAGGACAGCAGCCAAGTAGGAGGGCAAAGACCGTAACAGCTTGGGATTCCAAGACACCTGGGCCAGCACGAGAACATGAGAGGCTATTTGCATCCAGCCCTGTGTGATGCCCAAGTCCTCCAGGCACCAGGGTGGAAAACTCGCCTGTCGGGCTGATTCACTGTGCCAAGAACCTGGAGTGGGAGCCATCGGTAGAGAGCCTGGAAAGAGACGCTGTGCCCAGGTCCAGAGTGAACCTGAAGTGAACTTTGGTGAGCTGACAATGGGCTTCGAGCACTCCTCACCCACGAATGGCAGGACCTAGGCACATCACTGGGTCCCTCTGGTCTGTTTGCTCATCTGGTGCTGCCTGGCTGGGCTGCTGTGAGGGCACTGTGAGCTCATTTGTGCAAAGGAATGCCTGACACCCCCAGTCACCTCCCCCTCCTGTCTAACACATGTGACTAAGCCCTGTTAGCAGGCAGTGCCCTTCAGCCTCCTGTTCCTTCAATAGGTAGCATCTACCAGCCCCCATCCCAGGTGTGGCCAAAGCAGCCAAATGAGGTGCACACAGCCCATGTCCCAAAACCAGTGAAATGAAAACTGCATAATTCTGGATGCTCCCATATGCTATGCACTATCCACACCACAAAGAAAACTCAAGCTCTAGGCAGTGAAACTACTCTGTGATACTACAGTGGTAGATTAATGTCCTTACACATTTGTCCACACCCACAGAATATACAACATCAAGAGTGAATTCAAACATAAACCATGGACTCAGGTGATTGTAACCTATCAATGCAGGTTCAACAGTTGTAACAAATACACCACTGTTGATAATGGGGAGGCTGTGCATGTGTGTGGGGGAGGGTGGGGGTATATGGGAAATCTCTGTGCCTTCCCCTCAATTTTGCTGTGGATCTAAAAACTGCTCTAAAAAATAGTCTATTAAAAACAAATCCTATACTTTATTTTTTTATTTTTGTAAATATTTTATTTATTTTTAGAGAGAGGGGAAGAGAAGGAGAAAGAGTGGGAAAGAAATATCAATGTATGGTTGCCTCTCATGTGTCCCCTACTGGGGATCTGGCCTGCAACCCAGGTATGTGCCCTGACTGGGAATCGAACCAGCAACCCTTTGCTTCACAGGCCCATGCTCAATCCACTGAGCTACACCAGCCAGGGCACAAATGCTATATTTTAAAGCATTTGATCTATAATAGACATTTGTGTTCACATGATTACCTACCTTGTTTCTTGGAAACAACTAAATGTGGTTGGAAAGGAAGACCCTTTGCCCACCCTGAATGTTGAAATCAGATGCCCTGCCTGACCCAGGGTGGTCCTGCCCCAACTTTAAATCACTACAATAAGGAAGCATGTGGGGGCCCTGGCTGGTGTGGCCTAGAGGATTGAGTACCAGCCTGTGAACCAAGTGGTTGCTGGGTTGATTCCCAGTGAGGGCACATGTCTGGGTTGCAGGCCAGGTCCCCATTAGGGGACGCACGACAAGCAACCACACATTGATGTTTCTCTCCCTCTCTCCCTCCCTTCCCTTCTCTAAGACTAAATACATATTTTTTTTAAAAAAGAAAGAAAGCAAGCACCTGGGGGTCATACCACACAGAGCACCCCATGGAGGGGAATACTCCCACTGCCACCACACCACCCTGGCTGGCTGAGGCATTCCCAGCACAGTTCCTAATCAGGTGCACTGCCATGTGTACCTGGTCTTCTGAAATCTGGTCCCTGAAATACATCACTAGGCTGCCATCATTTATTTATTTATTTTCTTAACTGTAGTAAAATATACATAAAATTTACTATTTCAGTCATTTTTAAGTGTACAGTTCAGTGGCATTAAGTACATTCAATGTTGTACAACCATTACCACCATCCATCTCCAGGACTCTGCCATCATTCCATATTGAAACTCTGCACCCATTAAACCCTAACCCCCCAACCCTTCTCCCTCTAGCTCCTGGCAACCACCCTTCTATTTTCTGAGTCTATGAACTTGACTCTCCAAGCACCTCATATAAATAGCTGCCAACATCTTAAAATGAGACATTCATAGAAATATTATTGATAATAACAGAACAGTGGAAAAAACCTGAATGTCTATAGGATGAATGAGAGAAAATGTGATCTAGTCATACAGTGGAGTATTATTCATCCATAAAAAGAAATGAAGTACTAACTTATGCTATAACACGAATACACCTTGAAACATACTAAATGAAACCAGAAAAGAACCACAAAAGCTCACATATTGTATGACACCATTTACATGAAATACACAGAACAGGTAAATTTATAAGACAGGAAGTAGATTTGTTGTTATCAGATACTAAAGGACTTGGGAGAAAATGGAGAGTAACTGCTAAAGGATATGGAATCTCTTGAGGTGATGAAAATGTTCTAGAATTGATTATGGTGATGGTTGTATAACCTTAAATTAAAATCCACAAAACTGTACACTTTAAAAGTGAGTTGAATAATTTATAAATTATCTCTCAATAAATCTGTTACCTCAAAAATGAGGTAACTAGCCCTGGCTGGTATAGCTCACTGGATTGAGTGCGGGCTACAAACCCAAGGGTTACCGGTTTGATTCCCACCCAGGGCACATGCCTGGGTTGTGGGCCAGGTCCCCAGTGGGGGCCATGTGAGAGGCAACCACACATTGATGTTTCTTTCCCTCTCTTTCTACCCTCTCCCCCCTCTCTAAAAATAAATAAAACTTTTTTAAAAAATGAGGTAACTAAAATCTCCACACAAAAATCTGGATGCCTAGCTTCTCTTGGAAAGTACCAGAAGATCTGGCAGCACTGGGTCTGAATTCCTGTGCAGCCCCCTGCCCTGCCTTGGGTGGAGCTAAACAGTGGCCGCCCCCTTTAAACAGGGCAGCCACAGTCTCCACCACTCCCTTCTGTCTCTCCCAGGAAACTGAAGTTGTAGGTCAGGACCCACTTCGTTTCTTTGCGTTAAGTTCCTGACTGGCCCATGTGGCTTCACAAGCATCATGCCAAATAAGCAGAACTTCAGTTAAATGATATAAAGTCAGGTTTCACAGTGTTTATTAACAAGAATGCTACATGCCTTCTGCAAAAGCCAGGGGAGCTCATATAATTTAGTATTCAGTGTTGGGCTCCACTGTTACAGAACAGAGTAAATGGCAGGGACAGTCCCTGAACATAGGAGCAGCGGAGAGACTAGTGGGACTGGAAAAATTCTTGTACATTGAAGGGGGGTTTCATGACAGGGAAGGAATGTTGCATTCAAATCCACCAGAATCCAAAGGCCCAAAGAGGACAAAGAGGATGGCTCAGGTGGGAAAACAAATCAGAACAGAAGCCTGCAGGTGGGAGTGGAAACAAAGTCCAGTCCCCACGTCTAGCTCATCCCTACGTGACCATGCCTTCCCTTATTCACCCCCTTGGCATTTCAGCAAATGCTCAACACCCATCCACTGTCCCCCTCCTCTCAATCCCCAAAGGCTCGGGGCCTAGAGATACTTTTCTGTATTCTTTAAATATCTCATCTCCCACTCCAGCCCCAACTCAGGCTGCAAGTTATCTGGTGACAAATGTCTCGGAAGCCAGCTGTGGGAATAAGCCCACTCCAAGCCTTGAGTGAGACTGGGTGCTAGATTTGCACTGCCATCTTCCTGCATCTGTGGAAAGGACCCTCAGTACAGCAAAAAATGGTATTTATTGCTAGCAAGAAAATCCACCTTTCTATTTCAAAGTGTTCCTCTAGACTTCTGCTTTCAAAAGACATGGCATGAATGGGAGCTGACTTCTCCATAGGAAAACTAAGCTGTCATGCGATGCCCCATCTAGCTCCTGTTGCTGTACCTGGGTCTAGGCATGTGAAGGGGCCCTTGCTGAGAGCCCACAGCAGGCACTCAATAAAAATTTGCTGAATGAAGGACAAGTATCTGCAACTGGCAGGAGGTCACTGCTGAGCCCCTTTCTTGCCTATCAGGTCTTTCCCATCTTCTTCACCCAACCCAGCAAGTGCACTCACACCTCAGGCTGCTCAGCTCAGAACCTGGGGGTGCATCTGAGAGTTGTGCTCAAGGTCCATTCCAGTGGTGCCAGCATTGAGGCTTTTGTGGCATCAGCCATTGAGGCTCTGCAGGGAGCCCAGACTAGTCAAAGTACAATGAGCAAAAATTTTAACACAAAAAAAATATTAATATTCCTTTGACAATAATCAAGGGAAAAAATAAATCTAGCAAGGGAAACAGTGATATAGGAGGCCACACTGCACATCTCTCATGGCACAGGCTCCAAAAAAAGAAGCTACCCACAAAATTCTAGTACATTCACTCAAATCAGCCTGTTGTTGCATGGGAAGCTCCCTTCTCTGGGATTTGAGTTTAAGAGAGGCACAGCCCTTGTGTGAGTATGCGCTCAGGCAGCCATGACTCTGGATGAGGCAGCCACCTCTGCAGCCAGCTCCAGGGAGGCCAGAAGAAACGAGGGGCGGCTTGACAAGCACGTGAACACCATATAAGCCCCTGCAAAGCCACCTGTAGAAAGCTGCTTGAACTCTTTCAAATAAGACATAACCACAATGTAGGTTTTAAATATCTCTTTGCAGTAGATAATCTTTTACATGGATAGAGAATCATTTTACATTCACAGAAGAGACACTAGTAGATGCTTTATTTTAGTAAATTATGAAGGAAAACAAAAAGAAAACTATTCAGAAATGTTCTCCATTAGCCTCTTACCAATGGGAGGGGTCTGGAAACACATGGAATCTACACACCCTAGAAGCTGAGGCTGGGAAAATGCTTTGCTCTGGCCGGATGGTGGAGAGCCTTCAACTGCTTAAACTATATTTTCCTCTTCTGAACAAACATTTATATAGGAAAAGACAATGATTCTTGGCATTAAATAATTTAAACACATTTCTGGAAATAGGTGTCGACAGTGTAGTTACTGGTGAGAACCAAGCTGTGGCTGGCAGTGGGGTAAGGCTCTAAGACAAGGAGGCCATCAGCCAGGCTGTGGCCAGGGAGGCCCGTGGTCCAGCAGATAGGCAGAGTCCCACTGAGGCCCGGCTTCAAACACCACAGCTCCACAGCCACAGACAAGAGGCCACCCGGGTGGGGTGAGAGGGAGGACTAACAAAGATCACGGCCCCCATGTTTCAGTTGCTTGGTACCCTTGGGAATTAAACTCCCAAGAAAAGCAAGGGATGCCTCTACTGAGGGGTGGGTGATGCTGGTAGGGTTTATAGGCCCTAAGTTCCTGGAAAAGACAACATGTCAGAAAAGACTCATTCCAGAACCTCCCAGAGGTTTAATGAGAGGAAAATTAATCACTTCACAACTTGGTGCAGTTTCAGGCTTCATTTTTAAGCTGTAAGCATGGCCTTTAATTCTTTACTAAGATTTCCACCACAGTTCATTCCAAATTAAAGTTTTGGCTCTAATTTCGAGAAGTGTCTGGATGTGTTACTATGA
Organism: Carollia perspicillata; assembly: GCA_004027735.1. Lineage (NCBI taxonomy): Eukaryota > Metazoa > Chordata > Mammalia > Chiroptera > Phyllostomidae > Carollia > Carollia perspicillata. The sequence continues at coordinate 27,689 of PVKM010005810.1, read as the reverse complement.
GCCAGAAGAGGCCAAGTTACCTACCCATGGACAAGAAACCTACCAGCCCTTAGGCGTGCCATGCCTTACTGCCCAGGAGCTGTCCACCATGACCATTCTGTGGAAAGGTGTGTTGTCACATGATTTTGCTGTTGCCAAGGTGGTCCAGAGGGCCTCTGCAGGCAGGGCTCGATACTGCTGTTCCGGAATCCTCCAGTCTCCAAGGTGCCCTGGCCACGAGGAGGGGCTGCAGCTCCTGGCCTAGTTTCCAGTGGACCGTTTTCCTGAGCCAAGACACAAGTGGTTACAGTTTACTGGCATTGCAAGGCACATCCCTTGCAATGGGTGAGCTTCTATCATCCCTGGGAAGGAGCTATGCCAGGAGCCCCAGCCACCAAGAACCCGCACAAGTAAAGTCAGTCCCAAGAACCCACAGTGACCAAGTACAACTCCTGGCAGCTCCCCCAGAGGTTACATGGCTCTACACCCCAGGTAGGACGCGTGCTATAAAACAGGTAGTGAGTTGGAGATCTGAGTTTGCCTGGCTCTCCTGTGACTGTGGGGAACCTGGTTCCCACCACTGTGGGATGCAGTGCCTCTGGGAGCTGGTAGAGGGAGGGCTGAAAGGCAGCCCCCAGTGCAGCCTCTCCCTGTGGTCTGGTTCAGCCCTGGACTGCTATTGACTGCCACGTTACCTAATGTAGGTGTCTCCAGGGGCCAAAAGGCTTGGCTCCAAGGGGAGCCAGATATCCCATGCCTGAGACTGGTACCCCTTCCAGTGCCAGGGGGTGGGGAGTATGAAATTGGTTAAAGTAAGGGAAAATGGGGATTAGTTCACAAGAAGAAACAAAGGGGAGAAACCTCAAGGGTTTTCCTACCTCGCCTGGGTATCAGGAGGTAAACATTTTCTTAAGTTTGGAAAGGAATCCCTCCTTGTCCTCCCCAGCCTCAGGCCTAGCCTTGCCTCCTGTGGAGCTATCCATGGTGCTGCCACCTGGGCACAAACAGCAGAAAAAACTGGGGTCAAGGGTGCACACCCCCAGGTGTTCCATCCCAGGCCCCACATACCCCCACCTGGCCACCCAAGGCCTCTACACTCAGGGACCACCTGGCCAACCTGGGAGCTGCCACCAAGCACCACCCTGAGAGGAGAGGTGGCAGCTCCCAGGTTGGCCGAGGCTGCCTCGCCTTTTCAGATGACTGAAGCAAACAGGTCACTCAGCACTTCAGTGTATCCCAACTGCTCCCTGAGTCACTGAGCTGTGAGAGGGAAATAAGAAACAGAGCCTGACAAGTATCAGCTGTCTCCATCTTAACAACTCTGACAAAAATATAGCCCACTGCCAGATGCCTTCCAGGCCAGGCCTCAAAGCTTCCATATTAGCTCATTCAAACCTTCGGATAACCTTACAGGTACATTTCAGAGGAAAAAAAACATTTAAAAAATGGAGGCACAGAGAGGTTACTGTATTTTTCAGACTATAAGACACCCCCACCCCCAGGAATAATCGTTGTTAATGCTGCTGTTGAGTTCTGTTTACATTTACACTGGTGAAATATTATGTTACTTATGTTATTAAATATTTTACCACATTTTTTGCTTCAAAAAATATTTCCTATTTTCCTCCTCTAAAAGCTAGGTGTGTCTTATGGTCCAAAAAATATGGGTATGTGCTTTGTTCAAACCCAAGCAACTGGACACCAAAGCTTAGACTCTTAACCACCATGCCACTGGCTTTAAAAGGTGAATATCAACACCAAGCTCCATGCTCTGTACACGTACACATCTCTGGGATACTCAGGGAAGGACTCACTGCCTCTTGGAATCCCAGAACATGTGCACTTATCTGTAATGACAGCAGCAAAGAACCCTGTATGGCACTGGGCAAGATCTCTCCATCTCGGGGCATCTAACCCTAAATGCTCCAGAAAAGAGGGGGTGCTCCTTATTTCTTTAGGGCCCAGGCTGAGACTAACGAGAGCAACTCTGCTGTACAAATTCATCATTTTAAAGATCTACCAACTACTAGGCAGGGAGGGCAAACTTTTGTTATGAGTTAGACTACAGGCCTGTACTCAACACGCTAGAACTATGCCAAGCACAGTGCACAGCAGAGGGAAAAATGGTCACAGCCCCCAAGATCACAGACTAAGACACCTTCCTCAATGAGAGGCCCAGGGCAACCAGGCCCCTAGCAGAAGTGGGACAAGGCTGTCCTAGGTCTAGCCCCCTAGGCAGTCCTCTGGACTGGCAGGCTCTCACAGATCCAGAATGTCCTGGGAGACAGTGGTGGCCCTGGACAAGGACGTGCTGACAAGGTCTAAGCAATCACCAAAGATGAGGCAGCTGAGTGACTCCTGATTCCCAGGGCTCCCCAGCGGAGGACCTGGGCACTGCATAACTGGCAGAGCAAGCCCCTTTGAGAGGTGCCCACCGCCACGTGTGCCTCCCTCAGTCTTTCATGCCCTTTTCTTACATAAAGACTTCAGTAACAAAAAGGATTCTCCTAGTACAAAGGGATCCACAAACCAGAATTTCCCATTACTCCCGGGCCTCCTAGAACAAGGAGAGCAAGAGTATTGAATTTCGTTATGCCCTTGGTAAGGAGATGGCAAATCTTCATGCGTTTGTGTGTGTCAGTGCATAAGAGTTTGCATGTGTCACACTAGAGTTACCACTGATGGAGATTTTAACATGTAACAGGTGCCATGCCAAATACTTTAACCCACATGATCTCATTTAATCATGTAGACCCCTATGAAGCAGGTGCTATTATCCCCAATTTACGGATGAGGAAACTGAGGCTCAGAGAGGTGAAGTAATTTGCCTAAGGCTTCACTGCTAATAATGGCAGAGCCGGGTTGTGAATCTTCTGACATCAGAACCCAAACTCTTAACTACTAGTCACAACAGAGCACAAAAACACTCAGTTGACTGCCGACTTCCCCCCACAACTCTGCTGTCCTTATCACCTGAGGAAGGGTACAGAGTAGCTGTGTTCCATGGTCATGCAGGTATTTGAGCCATGGTGGCCAACCTGGGAGAGCCAGAACAAGCACCCTGCTAGCTGGTTAATAATTCACAACAACAACTAACACCAGCAAAACACACGCACCCTGAAATTCTCATTTTATGCTAGCAGGAACACAGTCTTACCTCTTTCTACTTTTAAATCTGGCTAAAAGGGGTATGGGAGACCTTCAGGAATATTTACTGACCAGGACATCAAGTGAATATAAGCACCTAACTTAAAATTCTAAACCACACAGGAATAAACTGTTAGCCTCTGCACACACATAATAAAGTCTATAAATACACGGCTCTTCTCTCTCTTTCTTAGAGTCCTGACTTCTCTGAGGACTAGCCTGGGGTAGAAAGAGCGGCACGTCCAGTGGGGTGTCCTGGGCACTCAGGCACCTTCAGGTCTCACCACAAGACACAAATACAAAATGCTATACTTCCATAGCTGCTCTCAATAAAGCTGTACACGATCTTTGCATTTTAGAATGAACAGAAAATGCCCTATGGTGGAAGTCCACCCCAGCCAAACAGGGATTTCTAGTCTGCACTTTCAGAAGGTGGGACTGCTCAGCCCACCACAGTCAGAGGTCAAATCCAAGGCCAAAGGACTCCTCTATCAGACCACATGTGGCTTTCCTGAGAAGGATTACGTTTTTCTGTCTCCCTGAGACTGTTTCCCTGCTGATGGTTAGGGAAATAAATTCAAACCAACTCAGCCAACGTTTACCATGAATAAGCCTCAGGCCAGGTGCTGTGCAAGGTCCTCGGGACTCAAAGAAGAAACACCGTAGTCACTACAGGCAGGGATTCCAAGTCAAAACTACCTGGTGGCTGTTCACGAGGTGATGCCAGGGGAAGAATAACCAGATAATATTCATTCCGTGAATCTGTACTACCTTTCAGGGTCAAACTCCTAGTGTTACAAGAGAGGTCTAGCATTTATTTGAGGGTTCAATGCTTGTCCTGTCTTCCCCCATTACACTGTTGTTGGATGAGGGCAAAGAACCTCTCTCTCTGGGCATCACTTCTTAGCACACAGAAAAAGCTAAATGAGTATCTGTTTGAAGAAAGAGAGGCCAACAGTATTCCAGGATCTGACTTCTGGGGACCGGACCTACCCCACAGGTGGAAGTGCAGGCCTACTCTCACAGCCTGACTCCCTGGCCATCTAACACACACAGGCTGAGCCAGCAGAGCAAGTCTCCTTCTACTAACGAGTCTTTCCCTCACCTTCCTCTTGCCTCCTCCCTGCATAAAGGAGGTCTGTAGTCAACACTATTAGCCATATTCGGAGAAGAGAAACAGCAGGTGAAACTCCCAAATAATGAGCTCAGGGACAGGTTTCTACAGCTACAGCTACAGCTAAATGTACATATGTGTGTTGTCACAAGAACTGATGATGATCCAGAAACAAACAATGAGCCACACTATGTCTCTAACTTAAAAAGCCACACAGTAATGTCAGACTACCCCAATTCCCTGTGTCTTTTTACTGAAGTGCTAAGAGTCGCTAAGCACACTAAAGGCTTTGTGGTACACCCTGAGAAAGAAGCTAGGATCAGCCATTAAGGTTTTCAGCAGCTGCATTAGGAAACATAAATAAAGGATACTAAACCCACCAAAGACTTGAGGTCCATTTCCTACTAAGTAATTTTATCTTTTCCAAATGCCTTCCAGGTACTCTTATAAAAGCAAAGACACTCAGAACTCTATCTGTATCTACAATGGCTCTCTCCTGGGTCTCTATTGACTCTTTAATGCACATGTACTTAGAAGCTATTGAAAAAAAGTACATACTTTATCCCAAGCATCATTAATAACTGAATGCAATTGCTTCCAGTACAACTTTAGTTAATACGCTTTTAAGATTTTATTTATCTATTTTTGGAGGGAGGGGAAGGGAAGGAGACAGAGAAGGAGAGAAATATCATTATGTGAGAGAGAAATAGTTGCCTCTCACATGCCCCCGACTGGGAACCTAGCCTGCAACCCAGGCATGTGCCCTAACTGGAAACTGAATCAGCAACCTTTTGGCTCACACGCCGGTGCTCAATACACTGAGCCACACCAGCCAGGGCTAGTTAATATGCTTTGTTAAATGCTTGAAATAAAAGAGATTGAGGCTCTACTTAAATAACAGGACCCGTTAGTGAAGTTGTCTGGAAATAGGAATTATATGTCCTGTCATTATTTTCCTATGGGGACTGCAAAAGTAATTCTCTTCACAGTGTAACGGAAGACTTAACTATAACCACGCAGCAGACAGTGCATTCCTTGACGCCAATTCTAAGATTCTTAAATGTCATTTAATGCCCTGGCCAGGTAGTTCAGCTGCTTGGAGTGTTGTCCTGATACACCAAGGTTGCAGGTTTAATCCTTGGTCAAGGAACATATGAGAATCAACCAATGAACTGCATAAATAAGTGGAACAACAAACTGATGTTTTGGACTTCTGGCCAAGATGGAGGTGTAGGTAGATACACTTTGCCTCCTCATGCAACCAAAAGAACAACAACAAATTTAAAAACAAAAAATAACGAGAACTGCCAGAAAATCAAACTGTATAGAAGTTCAACAACCAAGGAGTTAAAGAAGAAACAACCATTCAGATTGGTAGGAGGGGAGAAGACAGGCAGCCAGGACAGAAAGGATGTGTAGCAAGGTGGCAAGTGGAGGACCAGGTAGTCCCATATTTGCATGCGGATAAACCAGGAGGAACAACTGGGGAATGAGAGAGACCACACAACCCAGGGGTCCAGTGTGGGGAAATAAAGCCTCAAAACCTCTGACTGGAAAAACCTGTGGGGAGTTGCAGCAGTGGGAAGAACTTCCAGCCTCACAGGAGAGTTTGCTGGAGAGACCCACAGGGTCCTAGATGTATACAAAATCACCCAATCAGGAATCAGCACCAGAAGGGCCCAATTTGCTTGTGACTAGTTGGGGAAGTGACTGAAAGCTGGTCAAAGCTGAGCAAGCGGCATTATTCCTTTTCAGACCCCTCCCGCACATACAGCAGCACAATGCAGTGAAGTGGGGTGCCCCGACCTGGTGAACACCTAGGGCTCCGCCCCGTACAACATTATAAACACACTGAGACAAAAAAAATACTGCCCAAATGAAAGAACAGATCAAAGCTCCAAAAATAGAACTAAGTGATGAGGAGATAGCCAACCTATCAGATGCAGAGTTCAAAACACTGGTAATCAGGATGCTCACTAAAATGGTTGAGTATGGTCACAAAATAGAGAAAGTGAAAGTTACGAAAAGTGAAATTAAGAAAAATATACAGGGAACCAACAGTGAAGGGAAGGAAACCGGGACTCAAATCAATGATTTGCAGCAGAAGGAAGAAACAAACAGTCAACCAGAGCAGAATGAAGAAACAAGAATTCAAAAAAAATGAGGAGAGGCTGAGGAACATCTGGGACAACTTCAAATATTCCAACATCCAAATCATAGGAGTGCCAGAAGGAGAAGAGGAAGAGCAAGAAATTGGAAACTTATGTGAAAACATAATGAAGGAGAACTTCCCCTAATCTGGCAAAGGAAACAGACTTCCAGGAAGTCCAGGAAGCTCAGAGAGTCCCAAAGAAGTTGGACCCAAGGAAGCACACACCAAGGCACATCATAATTACATTACCTAAGGTTAAAGATAAGGAGAGAATCTTAAAAACAGTAAAAGGACACAATCACCTACAAAGGAGTTCCCATTAAGACTATTGGCTGATTTCTCAAAAAAAAAAAAACAACAACCCACAAACAAACAAACAAACAAAAAACCTTGCAGTCAAGAAGAGGCTGGAGAGAACTATTCAAAGTCATGAAAGGCAAGGACCTACATCCAAGATTGCTGTATCCAGCAAAGCCCTAGAAAGGAAGGGCAGATAAAGTGCTTCCCAGACAAGGTAAAGCTAAAGAAGTTCATCATCACCAAGCCCTTATTATATGAAATGTTAAAGGGACTTATCTAAGAAAAAGAAGATAATAAAAATATGAGCAGTAAAATGACAACAAACTCACAACTATCAACAACTGAACCTAAAAAACAAAAACAAACTAAGCAAACACTAGAAGAGGAACAGAATCACAGAAATAGAGATCACATGGAGAGTTATCAGTGGGGGAGGGAGAGGGGAAGAAAGGGAGAAAAGGTACAGGGAATAAAAAGCATAAGTGGTGGGTAGAAAATAGACAGGGGGAGGTTAAGACTAGTATAGGAAATGGAGAAGCCGAAGTACTTATATGCACAACCCATGGACATGAACTGAGGGGGAGAGGGAATGCTGGTGGAAGGAGGGTTGCAGGGTGGAGGGGAATAAAGGGAAAGAAAAAAGGGGACACCTGTAATAGTGTAATCAGTAAAATATATTTTTAAAGAAACTGATGGGTGTCGGGAGGAGCCTGCACATGGGGGCAGAAAAAAAGAAACTGACATTTCTCTCTCCAATTAATCAATGACATTAAGATGAAATAAAAATAAAGTAAAAGATTATGTCTGGGTGCCAAATTTCCTATTGGACAACTCTGAAATGACAACAGGAATAAAAAAGATATATAGCCCTGGCTGGTGTAGCTCAGTGGATTGAGCTCCAGCCTGCAAACCAAAGAAAGGGTCATGGTTCGATTCCCAGTTAGCGCACATGTCTGGGTTACAGGCTAGGTCCCCAGCAGGGGGTGCACAAGAGATAACCACACATTGATGTTTCTCTCCCTCTCCCTTCCCCTCTCTCCTTCCCTTCTTTTCCCTCTAAAAATAAATAAATAAAATCTACAACTTTTCAAAAATGCATCTAATGCATACATTAAAGTTAAGCTATACTCAGTAAAATTATGTCAAAAATTTTAAAATTCAGCTGGGCTGGTGACATGAAACAGCTGTACCAGCAAAGGCACAAGCAGGTCCACCAGATCCAGTCTCACACAGGATGCCTGAAGGCAGCAGACAAGCAGTCTGTGCACTCAAGTATTCTTTTTTCTCTGGTGCAGCAATATAAAATGAAATCCAAGCAAGTATAGACCAGATATTCAGCCATCTAGAACATCTGGACATCTTGCGCGGCAAGGAGCCCCCTAACAAAAGACAGAATGCTAAACTTCACGTTCACTAATTAAAGTATGATGTCCAGCACCTGCAGACTGCTCTCGGAAACTTCCAGCATCAGCAATATACACGGGAGCAGCAGGAAAGACAGCGAGAGGAGCTTCTGTCTTGCACATTCACTATCAACAGCTCTAATACCACCACACCAATGAATGAACCACCACAGTTTAACTGCCCCCCTACCAGAAAATTCACCATGACATAGATGACCTCATCGGAGGGGAGCACAAAATTCTGGAGGGCCCAGAGAATGACCTTATAGAGAATTCATAAGAGGATCCCTGACATTGCCAATACCCTGGGCTTGTCCAACATAGTGATGCAGCTCATTGAGAAGCGGGCTTTCCAGGACAAGTACTTCATGATCGGTGAGATGCTTCTCACCTGTGAGGTCATGTTCCTATGGTGTAGTACCTGACATGAACCAGCTAAGCCCGGCAAGCTGAACAACATTGCCACTGCATGTGTGTGTACATGTGTGCATGTGAGGGAGGGGGGCTCAGAGGTCACATTTTGAAATGTATGTTTGTCTTAAGTGTGAAAACCACTAAGAACTGTGATCTGTAACCTAGTGAGAATTTCAAGCATGCTGTTTCTGTGGCATCTTGGAGGGGAAGCTAGTGCTATCAAGATTTATGGTGCATAGGCAATAAAGAGGTACCTGTTCTCTCTCACTCTCACTGGGGGAGGAAGTGATGAAAGGGTAAGGGATGAGAAGGAAGGGAAAACAAAATTAAAGGAAGAACTGGAAAAGTATCAGGCACACAGGAAGTTCCCAATGAAATCCGGCTAAATGAGGGAAGAGGGAATTGGCTATCAGCACAAAAAAAACATGAAAATAACGAGGGTTCTAAGGACACTCAGAAGCTGCCTATATGATCGACTCTCAATTAAGCTATCAGAAAGGGGTTTAAAAAACAACAACTGGTGAATACTAATACCCAGCATTCTAATATAGTGAACAAGGCCCACATTCTTGCACAGGGCTCAGCTGCAGAGAACCCCAAGTTGTGGGTGGGTGGAGGGTGGGAGGAGGAAGCTGGGAGCTGTCCGCGGAACAAATCTCACAGGCTACATCTGGGATTCAGGAAGGAGAAGCTAGACGTGAACTGAGTTACATGGACTAAGTATTCCCACTATTTCCACTTCTTTTTTGTTCAAGGATATAACAAGAAAATAAGGAAAAGTATATATACCAAACCATTTAATACAAGTACCTAATCCATGCTTGGTTAGGCTATAGACAGGATTTGTGGTGGCTACTTTTTTTAAATTCTTCACCCAAGGACATGTTTATTGATTTTAGACAGAGAAAGGGAGAAAGAGAGAGACACATCAGCTGGTGCCTCCCATACATACTGTAGGGTAAATGGAGGCAGTCTGGCTTCCTCACCCAGGTGTCTGGGTGACTAAAGGAAGAAGTTTTCCCATAATCCTGAATAGGCCTGATAGGTAGTGTTCTCATAGCCTTGAAACTGGGCCTGACAAATGGTTTCCGTAACATGAAGTAGGCTTGCATGCACAGAATCATGCTATGTTATATAATTTTTGGCTTTTTCCAGGCTTTGCCTGTCTAAAAGTACTTAAGCAGGTAGAGATTTGCCGCTGGGTGCCACATGTGCACATAAGGGGACAGGTGACATACAGTGTGCCACACAGGGACATGCAGCTTGCAGCATGTGTGGCTCTCCCACCCTTGAATAAAGGCATATCAGACATCCCAAAGGCTCTGTGAATATTCTTCCACCTGCCCAAATTACATGAACCTGTCCAGCCTTAAACAGTCACAACACACATACCCCAACTGGGAATCAAACCTGCAAGCTTGCTATGTGCCCTGACTGGGAACAGGACCCACAGTCTTTTGGTACACAGGACAAGACTCCAACCAACGGAGCCACCTGGCCAGGGCATGGCTATTTTTCACAGAAGACTTGGTCCCCTAAACTCAATAGAAATTCAGAAAAGTCAGTGCAAAGCCTGCTGCTTTTGCGACACCCCTCCCTGCTGGGTGGGGTGGGGTGTGAGAATCCAAGACTAAGCCCTCCACTTCACTGGGAAATCCACCCCTGCTCCGATCGATCACCTGCTCTGAACGAGCATACAGTAACCTGATACTATTCAAGTTCTGAAAACACAAGAACAACTAGGACCCAGACGAAAACAAAATGATGTAACAAGGAGGAAACATGTTGTGCAGCTGAAGCCAATCCCACTCTCGGCACAGCCTGTCCTGACCCGGCAGCGTCCAGCAGAGAATCTGCATCTCCACAGCAAAGCGACTCCCTCCCACGGGAAGAGGGCTGTCGCTGAGGTTCTCCCACCACCAAAGCTTCTGCCTGCAAGCATTTCGGTATCGAGTATGGCTAATACTTAACTATACCCAGTAGATGGAGCACGACATTTGAGATCAGGGTAAATAAGGCACCTGTTCATTGCCAGAGGAATTAAAAATTAGACCTACTGGGAATAAGCAGATTCGAAGTCATGTGACCACGGTTTTTTTAATTGTTGTAAAAGATGTTATTTACAAGACACTCTGAAATCTTGCTGAAGTGTCCTGGGTCAAGAATGCACAAAGCCTTCCAATCCATTTTCTTAAGCTGTTCCAAGGAACCCTCATGTGATGATGTGCCTAAGCAAGTGGCAGAACCAAGGATAGAACTCAGAAGAGCAGCTCTCTGACACACTGGGCTGCTCCGGAGCACAGCTACACTTTCCACTGGGCTGTTCTGAACCCTCAGCTCCCCTCTTCCTACCGTGCTCTCTGAAGGCTCCATGGAGATCCCATGGAAGTGGAAACCCCAACATGCTACCAAGGGACGGAGGATGCCCATGTGCCACCATGCCACCTTACCAGTGCTTGTATTGGTGACACCATTCACTGTCCCCTCCACATCAGTCTCATCCTCAGCGTAGCTCAGCATCAGGCTGTGTTGCCGACTTGTCAGTCTCCTGTGGAGCGAGCAGAGTCAGTATCAAGTGTGTCCTTTGGGCAGCCCTTTAAATGATGAGGCCTGGGTCAGCGTGGGAAATGTAGGACCCCTGACCCAGGCAGAGTACATAACCTGACCCTCAGAGCCACAACCTTAAAGCTTCTGTAAAGAAAATGTCCTGAAATACCCTAAGTTGTTTTAAACAACTGCCACTATGGCTGTGCTAAATAGTTTACTGGGGGTGAGGGGGAGCTTTCATAAATGTGTGTGTGCATTCCCAGAGAGGGAATCAGAAGGAGTACTGGAAACCCAGTTCTCCCAAACACAGTCAGCATGCCCATTCTGGATGCCCACAGCACTCAGCTCAGCTCTTTCTCCCACAGGACGCAGACACCCCGAGCCACGGTCTGGTTATAGAGCTGCCTCTCCCACCAGTCTGTGAGCAATAATAATAAAATCAACTGCAATAACAGCTAAGCATTCCCTATGTATTTAATTCTCTAACTCAAGGAGGTCAGCCTATTTTTCACTATGTCCACTTTGCAGATGGAGAACTTGGGCAGGACACACTGACTTAAAGAAGCAACCTGACTGAGCCTCAGCACTGCCAGTGGCAGAGCCACGATGGGACCAGGCGGTCTGGTGGTGCTAAACCACCGCCCTGCCACACTTAGATCAGGAGGCAGGATGAAAAGCCCTCAACTGGCCCCTGTTCAATAGTGAAAGTGTGAAAGGATCCAGCAGGCCTTGCCATGGCTAAGTGGGCGCTTACTTTGGAACTCTTATCTTGACGTGAATGTAGTGATCTCCATAGCCATAACTGTTAATCCGGGGAATGCCTTTCCCACTCATCCGGATCTTCTGGTCTGTCTGGATCCCAGGGGGGATCTATGAGGAAAGAAAACCAGTGGTTTTCCTTGGTCTCCAGTTGCCCATTCAGATTTCTAGACAGAACCCACCAACAACCACGTGGAAACTGGCTAAGCTGGGGTTCACCCTGAGCATAGCCTGTAACGAGGATTTAGGGGCAGGTGGTTTGGTGAGGTAAGCAAAAGTGGGGAGAGCCAGACCTGAAAAGTAGCAAAGCCAGCACAGGAGTGCGTTGCTGAGGTTGCTCCCTGGGTCAGCAAAAGAGGGGGTGCAACTCAGGAACTGTAATTCCCCGTGATGACACACTCAAGGCCCACACCCTATAACTCAAACCTAAGGAATGGCCAGATATTCCTCCTGCCTCCCCTAAATCTCATTTCCCCTGAATCCCCGACATATGGGCTGTTTACAGGTTCTAGCCATTTGCAAGCCATTTTCAATTCCAGGAAAAAAAAAGCAATTAAGTACGAAGGCGGCAAAGGTAATGTTGCCCTCTTACCGTCACATTGATTGTCTCATACAGGCCCTGGGCTCTGGCTGTCCCCCCAAGAACAGCCTGAGCTACAGAAATAAAGAGGTCAGAGTGGATGTCTGCGCCATCCCTCCGGAACACAGGGCTTTTCTGCACCTAGGGCCAAACACAAGAGATGGGCATTATACACAGAGAGGTCCTTCTGGAGACTGAACATCAGCCCCACGTCTCAGCAGCCCGAGCTTAGGGCCTGACACACGTTATCCTGCTTCTATGCTTGGAACACAGCACTGAGGGAGAGAGGGTACTTTCGCCAAATTGAAACACTATCCAGGTTACACATCAGATTCATTTATATACTACAATGCAAGAGGGCCTAGATTTCCCAGGTTCAAATCCAGCCATTCAATTCTGAACAAAAATAAAGTAAAACTGGCATCTTCAACATTAAAAAAAATCTTACTTTACTAAAACATAGACTAACCCATCTACAAAGGCAAAATGGTTTTCCAAATAGTCATTTGGCACAAACTACCTTTAAGACAGGTTGACAACACTAGAATTGTTTTGCTTTTTTTAATAAGCACTGTTTGTTGTATCTCAAAGACATTCTTTGTCTTCCAGTGATTTATTTTTTCTTCTCTGTTATTAGTTGGGGACAGAATCTAAATTTTCCACCCAACTAGTCTCATCGATTGGCTTCCATCTTGCTATCTTTGTCTTTGATTTCTCAGTTTAAAGGTTCATCCTTAGATTTGTCTTTTTTACATTATGATATTTCGCATGTATAAACTGCAAAGTAAATACATAAAGCTACAAATAAGGTATTATGAATGCAGGTGAAGTCTCCTTGCTTCCTCCTCACCCTCTCCGAATTAACTATGTGGCTGAATCTAGTACTTATCATTCCTACGAGCATCTTTTAACTTCTACTACATATTTACATGTCCTTAAGTAATACATATCGCATCATCTCATGTGATTTAAAAGTTTATATACATGATCTTCCTTGCCTCTCTCACAACCCTTCTTCCCTCCTCTTTGTAAGTGACAAGTCTTGTGATGCACGTGGTCCAGTTTCTTCCTCTGACTGCCCTGCGGTCCTCTGTGACCACAGTGCAGTTCCCCCTGCCATTCCCTTGTCTTAGGACAGCAGGTTGTTACCAGTGTCTTTCTACTATGAACGAGGCTGTCACACACATCTTGTGCCTCTGCCTGCTGTACCTGTGTGGGCTTTTCTCAGGTACGTAACTAGCAGAATTGCCAGTAGAAGCTGTTATCTCCTTTAAGGTTTCCCTTATCTCGGAAAACCAGGTTTCCCCTTGTGTACAGTAGGTAAAACTCTACCGTTGGCACCAATTTAATATGTAAGTAAAAGCACAGGGCGATGTTTTCTGTATTTTTATGTGTTTTTTGTTTCCAACTTGTAAATATCTTGAAGAAACACTGTTCTCTCCACACAACACAAAAGCTTGATGGTGACATATTTAATAATCCCACCAAGGTGGCCACTGCTCCCCTTGGAAATGTGGACAGCAGGACGTGCCCCAGGAAGCTCCCCGCTCTCTCCACAAGAAGCCTTGGCCGCACGTTCTCCAAGAGAGCAAGGCCCCAATAAAAGCTGTGCAAGCAGAGCACCTACCCTGAACGTGATGAAAATTTCTTTTTTTCCTACAGGCATCCTCACAGTCTGGCCATCCTCGATTCCTGTGAGTGAGAACAAAAGTTCAAAAGAAAATGATCATTTGGAGATCTCCCAAGGCATTTTCTACTCTGGATCCTTACTCATTCCTGTTTCTCATTAATGAAGAACAACACAGTTATCCAATATGGCAACAAGTATAACTTTTCAAAGGTGTACCACACAATAACCAAACGAGAGCACCTTCTATTAATTAGTTCAAGTTTGCTGAACACCTACCTCTTGCCAGGTCCAAGTAGCACCTCAGGGAGTGTCCAGTCCAGTAGCGGAGACAAATATTAATCAAATAACAACACGAATAATGTCACTACAGACAGAGCCATGTTCTCAGAAAGAAAAAGTCACAACTCCAGACTAAGGTACATCTAAGGAACAGAAAGGGTTCCGGATGGCTTCCCCGAGGAAGCCCATGAAAAGTTCACTACTGAGGAGATGGCGGAAAGCAAGTTTCAGACACAGGAAACAGCATACGAAAAGGCTCTGTCGTGGGAGGCATTCCGTCACATTCCAGGAACTACGGGAAAATCATGAGGCTGCAGGGCAGGCGACAAGGGGAAGACTACTGAGAGGGGAGGCTGATGAGGCAAGCAGGAGCCAGGAGGGGAGGACTTTCCTTGGCCCCTGAGAGTCACTGCTGGGTCTTCACAGGGCAAAAGTGATATGATCAGACTGCCCGTGGAAAGAGCACCCTGGGAACAAAAGCCAGTTAGAGAGAGCAGTCACTGGCTTCCCCGGTGTCTAGGAGGAGGGAAGAGGTGGCGAGGTGCAGACTGGGTTGGCAGTGGGGACAATGCTGGCCTTGTGAACTAAAGACAGAGATGATGCAGGTGCTCCTTCACCATATACAGGAAAGAGTGGACATGTCAGGTCCCTTCTCTCCAAAGTGATATGTAAGTGCAGATTTTAAGGATAACTAGGCAAAGGGAAACCTACAAGGAGAGTCTAGTTCCTCTTCCCGTCTGGGGCTCCAGGGCCTTAACATTGGCTTTGGCTAAATCACAAGGAAACAATGTCTCAGTTCTCAGTCCTCTGTGTAGGGGAGGAGCGCAGAACCCACCTGCTGGCACAGGGATAACCACTTTCTTCTTCTGCTTCGCTTGTCCTGTTCCTCTGCACACCACACAAGGAGCTGTGATGATGGTGCCTCGGCCGCCACATCTCCGACACGTGGAACGCATCACAAAAGGGCCTGTATTTATAGTTTCCTGATAAAAAGGAGAAAAAAAATGGAATCCTAAGTACACAGGTAAATTTGGACAGCCAAAGCTTTGGGACCTCAATGTGCACAATATAAACATTTTCCTGACTGCTAGTGAGCAATGCTTACTGGCCACTTGCATTTCTTCTGTTCATCTTGACCAGTTTTTCTCATGAGCTGTTGGTCTTTTTTCATTATTCTGAAGGAGCCCATTACATATCAGGTATACTAATCCTTTAGCAAATGAGTTGCAAATGTTTTTCCCAGTCTTCAACATTGCATTTTGAGAGAACTACACTTCAGCTTCACTATCGTACCTCAATGTTCACTTCAGAAATGTTAGAAAAAAATTCATAGCAATACAAGGCCTTGCAGAAAGGACCTTAGAAATGAGAGGAAACTGGGAACAATCAATAAAAGGTATCTAAATATTTAACAGCAACTGGGCTCACAGAACTGTAGCTATAGAATCCTCATCCTCTCCAAGAGCGCCCTCTCTCAGAGGAATGCAGGTAGACACTACCTTAATTAACTGCTTATGATCAAATGTAAGATCATCACTAATGGACAAACTTACACTTCATGACTCTTGACATGATCCTCTAGAAAGGGCACTATACTTCTGAGGTATGAACCCAAAATGAGGGAAATTGTACAAAATGAAGAGCTGTAATCCTAAAAAAATGTCAAGGACATGAAAGAAAAAGAAAGGCTGCGGAACTGTTCCAGATTAAAGGAGACAAAAGATAAGCATACGCTACACAAGATCCCAGTTTGGATCCTGGACCAGGGAAAAAAAGAACATGGCAAGGACAACTGAATAAATTTAAGTATAGATAATGGTATTGTATCAACATTAAATTTCTTGATCTTAATAACTGTACTGTGGTTATATAAAAGAATGCTCTTAGACAGAAAACTGTACTGAAAAACAATTAAAATAAAATTTTAAAAAAATGCTCTTGTGCTTAGAAAACACACAGAACAAAGAAACAGAATGTTTGCAACGTACTCTCAAACGGTTGGGGAAATGTGTGTGCATGTGTGTGCAGCGCATACAGAAGACACACAGGGAGGGGAAGGGAGAGAGACTGAGCACACCAAAAATGACAAAGTAGAGGAGGGTATAAGGGGGGATAAGTGGTAATGGAAACAATATAATAAAAATGAACTATTTTTTAAAGATTTTATTTCTTTATCTTTAGAGGGGAAGGGAAGGAGAGAGGGAGAGAAACATCAATGTATGGTTGCCTCTCGTGCATCCCCTACTGGGAACTGGCCTGCAACCCAGGCACGTGCCCTGACTGGGAATCAAACTGCCGTTGTTTGGTTCTCAGGCCCGCGCTCAACCCACTGAGCCACACCAGCCAGGGTGAAAAATGAACTATTAAAAAAATG
Organism: Carollia perspicillata; assembly: GCA_004027735.1. Lineage (NCBI taxonomy): Eukaryota > Metazoa > Chordata > Mammalia > Chiroptera > Phyllostomidae > Carollia > Carollia perspicillata. The sequence goes on along the minus strand of PVKM010005810.1, from coordinate 11,011 downwards.
TTTTGAAATGACAAAGCAAATAGGACAAAATGTTAATTGATGAACGTGGGTGAAGGACTAAGGGAGTGAGTCTTTATACTGTTGTATAACTTTGAATGAATTCAACAAGTTAACAAAAGGAAAAATGATTACACTTCAAACTAAGTGTCCCCCAACAACCTCTAGTTGGCTTCAAATTACCAAAACATCCCACAGTGTATCTTTAGAGAAGGCAGCTAAGTTTTCTTGCTCTGTCTGTATTGTTGACCAAGACAACTTCTGGAAAAATACAAAATGTTCTAGATAAAATAGTCCCACCTAATTATGAATTCCCAAAGCCCTAGGTACTGCTTAAAAAATATCCACAGAAGCATAGAAATCAGGGACGGCGGGGGGGAGCGTGAGCGGGCACGAGGTGGGAGTCCCCTGGGAAAGCGGGAAGGGAGGTGGCAGAGGGGTGGCTCTAACTGGTTCTTACCATGCCGGAGCCGCCGCAGTAGTGGCAGTGCTGCACCTTGGTGCCAGGCTCATTCCCTTTGCCGTCACACCGTTCACAGGTATCAGTGATGTTCACAGTGAACTCCTTGTTGACACCCTTGGCAGCTTGACTGAATGTCAAATCCATGATGTACTAAAGAAACCAAGGGATGGCCCGTTATCTTTCTTAAAGTAGGGGAGGAACTAGCCAGTAGTTTGCAGTTACTTTAAAAATTTATTTTTTAGAGCAGTTCTGGTTCACAACAAAATTGAGAGGGAGGTGCAGAAATTTCCCATGTATCTCCTGCCCCCACCCAAGTACAGACTCTCCTATCATCATCACTCACCAGACTGGCATTTTTTTTTAATCGAGGATAAACCTACAGTGACACATCATAATCACCCAAAGCCCACGTTTTACATTAAGGTTCACTCTTGGTATTGCACGTTTTATCAGTCTACACAAATGCATAATGACACGTATACATCCTCATAAAATCATAGAGTGTTGTGTCTGCCCGAAAAAACCCTCTCTGCTGCCTACTCACCTCCTCCCTCCCTAGTTACTTTACTTTTTAACTGCTTTACTTTCCTCTACTCTGCCAAGCAAGAATAGATGGGACTCGCTTAACTGTTTATGCCCTACACCTTAGGATTTTTGAGAGTAATATTTAAGTAAAAATGTATATTTCAACAAACTATTCACAGATAATACTTGTATACAGTCCTTACAAACAGCTCAAATGATCCACAATCATAACTTAAGTCATAAATATTATTCCTCTCTTCAAATCTGATAAAATCTTATTAGGACATAAATACAGAAAAAGTAGGATTGGGATGTCTCCCTACTAGATTGAGCTCTCCTGGAATAATGTAGCAGCTCTAGATAAAATACACCCTCATAATGGACTCTGAAAGCCTTATGTTTTGCCTGGCTAAGCGACTGTAAGACTCAAGTCAAAATGGATGTATATACATTATTACCTATATGATTTTTCAAATTTTGGGATGATTTCTTACCAGAATGGCTGCCACCAGATCATTCCATTTAAGCTGTTTTGCCTTTTTCTTTGAGAAACAGTTGATAAAATCTGTTTGCATCACATTTAGCAGCTAAAATGTGAATGGTTCTTCAAAATAAGCTCACCTCCTGAGGCTGACTGAATACACTCTGGAAATCTCCAAAAGACGATGACGAGAATTCCCCAAAGATCTTCCTGAAGAGCTCCTCTGGGTCAACAGTGGGGCCTCCTTTCCAGTAGCTCTGCCCAGAGCCACCGGCCCCAGGATCAAAGCCAGCAGAGCCATAGGCGTCATATTGCTTCCTCTTCACTTCATCACTCAGCACCTTCCACAAAAAGCACAGCAGTCAGGTGCTCATGGGTCTCCCAAGGCCCAGGGACACAGACCCCAAGTATAAATAATGGGAATGCGTCAACATTAAATGTTCTGATTTTGACAATTGTACTGTGGCTATGGGAAAGAATGTTCTTGTTCTTAGAAAATACAGAAATACTTAAGAACAAAGAGATACAAAGTCTGTCACTGTCAAGTGGTGTTGGGGGAACATACCCACACAGATATAGATATACCCAGAGCAGATATATGATACCCTATATATCCTGAATCCCTTTGGAATAGTCAAAAGTCTGGGAAGAAGGTCCAACTGTTCAGTAGCTGTTTCATGTATGCCCCCTCCCTCTGATTACATTTTAAATTTCTCCAGGGCAGTGTTGGTCTTCTGCTTTTACGGGACCCACCATCCCGACCACACAGCAATACCCTAAGTAGGAGGGGGTGATCAAAATAGGTGTGGATTAAGCCAACAACGTGTTCCCAGACCTGGCTACAAGTCCAAGCTCTGTTAATAAAGACTGAACACTGTTTTTCATGGAGTTTCCAAGAAGTAAGATCTAGTGTGAAACCTGGGAATCTTTTTTCTCTTCAACAAGGGGATCTGGTGTGGGAACACAGCCTTCGTACTGGACCTCATGACACGTCAGGTCGCCGGTGCAGCCTGCTCTGATACATGCATGCAGGTGAATGACAGCAAGTGCACGCAGCAGTGGGCCATGTTACCTCATAGGCTTCTGCCAGCTGGGAGAACTTCTCCTTAGCTCTGGGGTCATCCTTATTCGTGTCTGGGTGGTATTTCTTGGCAAGCTGTGGGAGGAAATGGTAAATTACTATGAACACAAAAGGATTACTAAAACTGAACCCCAAATACCAGTCACAATTTCACCTCCTTTATAGCAGCTAAGACTTTACAAACAATAGAAATTCTTAAAACAAGGTTTAAGACATTAAGAATAAACCATCTCTTCAAATCTGAGGTATGTACACATTTTTCAACCACAACCAATCTCTACCAAAAATAACAAGTAATTCTTTAGAACGTGGGCACCTTTGTGAAAGATACAAAATGCATACCCAGTACACTTTAATCTATGTAGAAAAAAAAAGAAAATAACTGGACAGATTTAAATTATTTTTGGAAGAACATACAATAAACTGGTAACACTGACTGTTACAGGAGGGCTATAAACGAATGGGAAAGAGGAAGACTTTTCATTGCACTTTTTGTACAATGAAATTGACTTGTACTTCTTGAATTCTGAACAAGGGAAATACATTACCATTCAAAACAGATCTTAATATTAAAAACAAAACTAAATCTCACTTGGCTGTCCAGAGCACACAGGTGTGCTGAGCAGCCCTAAAACAAAGGCTACCTTCTGGCTGTTCTGAGAAGTACTGTGTGCTTCGCAGGTGTTTGCCGCAATTCCTGAGCCTTCCAAGTGTGAGTTACCACAGGTCCTTTATGTGAGGGGAAGGAGATGCACAGAAACAGAATCCTAAAGCTGCCAGTGACTTGATAGGCCCTTTGGGTCTGGCACTGCCAGCATCTGGCTGTTTAATCTACTTCTGGAGATGCTGGTCCTCACACCAGACCCTGTGAGCTAAGCCCTGAAGGTGGGAGGGGTTGGAGGGCAGCAGGGGCAGTCATCTCAAGCATGGCCAGCAGATCACAGTGGGCTACAAGGCAAGGCTGGTTCCAATGCCAAGACAAGCTATGTCTGTCTATTGGCTGGTCCCAAACTCCAAGACAAAATATGCTGAAACATGAGATTAGCACATGGAGAAGAGAGGTCTTCTACAGTCTGAAAGACCTATATTTTAGTCTTACATGGTACAAAATAGCTGTGTAGCTTAGAACGTGTCATAACCTTCCCACGCCTCTTGCCATGAGAATTATATGATGTAACACACACAAAGCTTCATCAAGCTGACTCCAATAATTGTTCCATTAAGGCAACTTTAAAAATTTCTAGTTTAAACTGCACAGCTTTACTTGATCTTTTTATTTTCACATCCAAAAGCTTGAATGGTTCCCTACTTTCTTTAATTTTTTAAAAATATTTTATTTATTTTTAGAAAGGGAGAAAGAGAGGGAGAGAAACATCAATGTGTGGTTACCTCTCACACGTCCCCTACTGGGGACCTGGCCCACAACCCAGGCATGTACCCGACTGGGAATCAGACCACTGACCCTTTGGTTTGCAGGCCAGCGCTCAATCCACTGAGCCATACCACCCAGGGTCCTATTTTCTTTTAAATCACAAGGTCTGTGTGGAAAAAGTCCAACCATTGTTAATATAGGAAGAAAGATTTGTGCAACATTGATGTAACCTGGCAGCCAAGGACAATGGACTGAAATGTGCTTATGTGAACAATGACAACTTCACTGTACTAGTCAGTGGGGGTAGTAGATGCCGTGAGTGAGCTTGTATATCGTGTGGCCCTCACATTCAACATGACTGAGTAGAGCAGGGGTGTCAAACTCATTTTCACTGGGGGCCACATCAGCCTTGCAGTTGCCTTCAAAGGGCAGAATGTAATTTTAGGACTGCATAAAAGTAACTACCCCTTAACAGTTAAGTGAGAGCTTGGTGCTGCTGCCAGGTAGAAACCAGGTGCTGCGCCAGATAAAACGAGGTGAAGGGCTGGATTTAGCCTGTGGGCCTTGTGTTTGCCACCTGTGGAGTAGAACAACAAATCTGCATCAAATTTTGCATTAAGCTTGAACAATCCTTTGTGGAAACTATTTAGATGACTCAGAAGGCCGCAGCTATGGGCAACTGGTGATTGGCAGCTTAATCACTACAACACATCCACTCATGCATCACGTCTCATGCAGAGTTTTCTAGTGAAACATCAAATCACCCAGGTGACTCAGTCCCCCTACAGCCCAGACTTGGTGCCCTGAGACTTCTGGCTTTTCCCACAACTAAAATCACCTTTGAAAGGAAAGACATTTCAGATCGTCAATGAGATTCACGAAAAATGATGGGAAGCTGATGGCGATTGGGAGAACTGTAAGAGGTCCCAAGGTGCCTACTGTGAAGGGGACTGAGGCATCACTGTGCTATATATAATGTTTCTTGTATCTTGTATCTTCTTCAATAAATGTCTCTATTTTTCATATTATATGGCTGGATACCTTCTGGACACACCTCGTAATTCTCTATCACTTGTTAAGGGCCTCAAAGGCCCCAGTAATTTGGCTGCAGCCTCCACCTTTTCAAAAGGGACATGCTATTCACTCTTCTCAAGTCAGGATCTCTGCTTTACTCCCCCATGCCTTTGCTCCTTCCATTACAACCCAGTGATAAAAGATTAACTAAAAAAAAAAGAGCAAAGGATCTGAATACATTTACAACAAATGGCTGATAAATACATGAAAAGATGCTCAACACCATTAGTCACAAGAGAAAATCAAATCGAAAACCATACTGAGAGGCCTGGCTGGTGTGGCTTAGTGGATTGAGAGACAACCTGCAAACCAAAGGGTTGTCAGTTCAATTCCCAGTCAGGGTACATGCCTAGGTTGCGGGCAAGGCCCGGGGGTAGGGGGTGGGGGGGTGGGGGCGGGGAGGGACACGCAAGAGGCAACCACACATTATGATGTTCCTCTCCCTCTTTTTCTCACTCCCTTCCCCTCTCTCTATAATATATAAATGAAATCTTTAAAAAAAAACATACTGGGACACCACTTCACACCCACTGGGGTGGCTAGAATCAAAAAAGGCATAACAGTGTTAGCCAGGATATGGAGAAACTAGAAGCCTCATACACTGCTGGTGGAAATGTAAAATGGTGCAGCTGCTTTGGAAAACAGTCTAGCAGTTCCTCAAGAGGTTAAATACAAGAGTTATCATTTGACCCAACAATTCTACTCCTATGGGCATGTACATATCCAAGAGAAATGAAAACATAGGTCTACACAAAACTTAACATAGATGTTCACAGCAGCTCTACTTAAAACAGAAAAAGGTGGGAACAAGGAAACCAAATATTCATCAACTCATGAATGGATAAATAAAATGTAGCATATCCATGCAATGCAATATTATGAACATTAAAAGAAATGAAGTATTGATACATTCTACAACACAGATGAACCTTGAAAACATGCTAAAGTGAAAGAAGGCAGTCACTAAAGGCCCTATGTTGTGTGATTTTATTGCTATGAGGTGTCTAGAAGAGATCCACAGAGACAGAAAGCAGGTTCACAACTGCAAGGGCAAAGAGAGAATGGGGTCTAAGTGCTGGTGGTATGGGGTGTCTTTCTGAGTTGTTGAAATGTTCTGAAACTGATTGTGATGATAATTCTGCAACTCTAAATATACTAAAAACCAGTGAACTGTACACTTTTTGAAAAAAGCAAGAGGTAAAGAGTAGACACCTGAGGCATAAGACGTTAGGTCTGGTCTTGATCAGTACTTGATTCACAAATATTGGCCTTGGACAAAGTTTTTGCTTATCTACAAAATTTATTTTTAAATTCAAACATCTTATAGTAAATTCTTCATAAAGGTAATTAATATAGTTAATTCATACTTAATTTAAAGATCTCATTTATCCTGATATTATGGCTTTCCTATTTTTATGGTGTTTAGATGCTATTTCTTTTCCCAATGACATTAATAGATTGTACTTGTTATTTTTAACACCTGTATTATGCAAAATATAAAAGCTGGCAATCCTACACTGGCGCCCCCATTTTTTAATTTTAATTTTGTTGATCAGAGCAGAAATCTGGGAACCACTGGTCTAGATAACTAGCCCTACTACATTCTGGGATATGATGACGGGAAGTTCACACTTACTGAGCTAAGTGAAGAAATAATTCTAAGTCCATAAACTTTTATCTGAATGCAAAGAATAACTACCTAAAACTTAAACCGGCGTGCCTACTAATTCAGACAGTACAGAAAAAATCTAAGTACAAAAACAGTTGAGGAAAAATGTTTTTTTAATCTCTGGTTCCGACTCCTCTTTTCTGAAGCATTAATGGGTACAGCAACATGCACTGAAAAATACTGTCCAGCAAAGCCCACCTTCATCGTGTCATTCCATATTGTCAGCTGCCTGCATCCTGTATGTATAGGCACACCCACTGCACTGATCAGGGTCAGACTAGATCAACAGCATTCCTTCTACAATCTTGTCTCTAAAATCTGGCTTCCATACACACCTGGTAATAGGCTTTCTTGATCTCTTTCTGGCTGGCATTTCGGGGCACTCCTAATATCTGGTAATAATCCTCTTTGGCCAAAGGGGTGCTCGTGTGGAAAGAGGCAGTACAAACAAAAGGGTAACTCTGTACTCCTAAAAAAGAAAAAAAGAAAAGAAAATCATTTTGGGAATATGTTCAACAATAGGAAACTGTGAATAAACAACCAGCCAGGTTATACCTGTGAAGGAGCAAATAGGTCACAACTTCAGGGCCTATTCTCCTCCAAGCCCAACAGAGACCAAACTCGCTGTACTTCAAAAGTGGCTAAAGCCATCATATAAAAAGAATGTAAAACAATGTCAGTATAAAACTGGGTGGGCTGATCCTGCTGTGTTACACTACCTCTGTAGTAGCCTTATTAAACCACCAAACAAACAGTATACCAGATGAGGGCTGCACTTGAAGAGGATTAAAAAGGGACTTCGCACCCTGACCAGTGTGGCTCAGTTGGTTAGGCATTGCCCCGCAAAGTGAATGGTTGTTGGTTCAACTCCTGGGCAGGGCACATGTCTGGGTTGTGGGTTTAGTCTCTGGTCAGGGTGTGGGCGAGAGGCAACCCCTATGTTTCTCTCCCTCACTTTCTCCCTTCCTTCCCCTTCTCTCTAAAAAATAAATAAATGAAATCTTTAAAAATTAATAATAAAAAGGGCCCAAGCTGGTGTGGTTCAGTGGATTGTGTGCTGGCCTGTGAACCAAAGAGTCGCCAGTTCAATTCCCAGTCAGGGCACATGCCTGGGTTGTAGGCCAGGTCCCCAGGAGGGGCAAGTGAGAGACAACCACACATTGATGTTTCTTTCTCTCTCTTTCTTCCTCCCTTCCCCTCTCTAAAAATAAATAAAATCTAAAAAATTAATAATAATAATAAAAAGGGACTTAGCCCTGTGGTGACAGGGGGTGAGACAGAGGTGGAAAAGGGTGTAGGGACATAAATGGTAATGGGGGAAAAAATAAAAATTTACACTATAAGCAAAAAAAAAAAAAAAAAAAAAAAAACCCGACACCTCTATATGCACATTTTGTTGAATCAACGTATTAAAGGACACACCTAAAAAGCGAATGAGCAGTCTGTTAAGACCCTCCCCTAGGATGCTTGCTGGCCAAAGAAAAGAAAAAAGGCTTCAAAACAAAGAATCCACATTGTTCTCTCCCTAGAGCATGTCCATTCCTTGTATCTCTGTCATTTTTCTCCTACACTTGCAACCAGGGCAGCAGTGAGCAACAGCAGGTCATCCTGGGCTCACCCTCTGAACACACCTCCAAGGCCTCCTTTTCTCTGACTTGAGCTCTCCTGTTGCTTCTTTTACCTTAAAGCTCTCCCTTTGTTTCACGGTCCCCAGCTTTAACAAACATACTCTTAAAATGAAAAAAAAGTTAAACAAAATAAAATAAAATAAGACTTAGCTTCCATAACACTGAGAAGTCACCACATGCCAGCTATTTTCAGAAACTCTGTCTCTTTTAATGCTCTCCAGGTTCTTTCCCTCTACCAGGCAACCTTGGATATCTGCTGACAGGGTAGGTTGGTGCTCAGAGTGTGGTCCCTGGACAGCAGCATCAGCTTGTTGGAACGCAAATTTTCAGGCCCCACTGCAGACCTGAATCAGAAACTTTGGAGGTAACAATCCTTCCAGGTGATTACATCCGATGCTCATTTGAGAACCACTGTGTTAACGAAATCGTTCTTGGTCTTTAAAGTCACACATCTCTCAGAGTATCTGATAAAAGCACTGTCCTCCTCCCCTAAAAATATACACATATATAGACACATAAGATTAAAAGGCCCTGTGACAGAACCTCTGTTTACCACAGAGCAGACAACCTGAAAGGAATCAAAGCACATGGCAGGTGGCTACATACCCTGCCTCCTTTCAGGTCTCTTGCATCAGCAGCTAGGAGGAAAGGACAACACACATCTACTCAACTGCCCTTTGTGCATGAAGTGGAGTGCTAGCTTCACTCGGTCACAAAGTAAAGCTGGGGGAGCTGCTCTACAACCTCAAATGCTGCCTCCTAACCCCCAACCCATCCTGTGACCACTGGAAGAAAGGGTGGGGTAAATCTGTGGGGAGAGGTGGCCAAGTTAAGGCAGAAGAAAAAGAATGGGTTGGGTATTGTCCCGCAAACTGAAAGGTCACAGGTTGAATTCCAGGTCAGGGCACAAGCCCAGATTGTGGGCCAGGTCCTCTGTTGGGGCTGTGCAAGAGGTAACTGATCAGTGTTTCTCTCCCTCTCTTTCTCCTTCCCTCCCTGTCACGCTAAAAAAAAATAAATAAAATCTTTAAAAGAAGAAGAAGAAAAAGAAAGAGGATCATGAGATAGCTGCAGGTTCCTAAGTCAAATATTTGCCTGCAGAGAAGCTTCTGTATTCACTCTTCATTCAGCAAAGACTTACAACTATTTACTACCAATTAGCCACGCAGCAAATATTCACTAAGCACCTTCCAGGCACTAGGCTTCATGCTAGGGATATGACAGTGAACCAATGAATGGCACTGAACTCCTGGAACTTAACATTTACTCAAGATCTTAACACTGTACTAGGCACTGAAGATATGAGTAAGAGTCAAAGCCAATGCCCTCAAGTCCAGCAGTTCCACAGGGGAGTCTGGAATGCAGTGTGTGAGATTTATTAGTGCACACAGAGTGAGGATACACATTAAAGGGTCACCTAACCAGGGTTTCTCGACCTCCCCACAGTGGAGGATGGGATCGGTTTCTGCAGGGCAGGGGAGTGGGAGCTGTCTTATTGTTATGGGCTGAACTGTGTCCCCCATCTCTAAATTCTTAAGTTGAAGTCCTAACCTCCAGCACCACAGAAGGTGACTGTATTTGGTGATAGGATCTTTGAAACAATCCTGACAAAATACTGACCTTGAACTTGTCGTCTCCAGAACGAGAATAAAAAGAAAGTAAATTTTTATTGTTTAAGCCACCCAGTTTACAGTACTTTGTTATGGCAGCCTTAGCAAACTAATACACCTAGTATGACTATAGGATGCTTTGCAGCACCCCTGGCCAACTAGTACCAGTAGCACTACCCACCCCTTTTCCCACCCACAAGTTGACAACCTCTCCAGACATTACCTAACGTCCTGTGGAGGGTAAAAGTCACCCCACCGGCAACCCAATCTAAGAAGTTAAGGGAAGGTCTGCTAGGGCTCCTGCTGTGAAATGGCAGAAATTAGCCTGACTAAGGAGGAGTTTAAATCCATCCAGATTTATGGTTGTCCTAGTGTTATTCGTAACAGCATCCCCTTTCACTTTCAAAAGTGCCCTGTTTGGTGGCTAAATCATATAATCACCTTTGGTTTAGAGGGAGTGGTTCATTCCTGTGCATTTAGGAACTGCAGGTACTAAACTAGCAACTGTGTTTGTATGCAGGCAGATGCATGCCTGCATGCACAAGAGCCTGTATGCGGTGGTTGTGGTGATGGCAGAGGGGTGGTTAAAGTCAATGATGATTAATGGGGCCTAGAAATAAACAGAAGGGCCTCTGACCTATGCTAAGAGTCTAGATTTTATCTTGAGGGCAATATGAAGCCACTGCAACTATTAAACAGGTAAATGATCAGGTTTCCACGAGGAAGAGCTCTCAAAAAAACCAACAAGAAGGACTGAAACACTAAGTAGTGTTAATCTGAGCACAAAAGCCAAAAGGGTATAAAGCATATGGAGGAAAACGGCAAGAGAAGGAGTAATTAGACAGTAGAATGAGTAGGAATGGTTAGAACGATTAAAATCAGAACCAGGAAGAAAATCTATGCTTTCGGTATCCCTGGTACTTGTTTTCTGTTGCTGCACCCTAGACTTCTGGGAATAAGAAAAGCAGACAGTGTAGACGCAGTAGGGGCTAAGAGACCACTGTTGTCTTTTGTCAGATTTGAGAAAAACACTAGAGCTAGGAAAGCTCTCGTAATCAACTCCCTCTTCACTCAGTAATGAGCAGTTACCCTGGCCTGTTCCAGACTCTCC
>PVKM010005809.1:0-46495 GCA_004027735.1 Carollia perspicillata | reverse complement strand
GTATCCTTTGGTATTTCAGTCTTTGAGGAAAGAACTGAGAAAGGCAGGCATCGTCATGAGCTCCAGTTCCATAATAGAGAAAAACCGAGATGTGCTTGCTTCATGCGGGGATGTTCTGTAACCGAGGAGCAGAGAGTGGGTTATGGGTTCCAGGGGACCAGAACCAGCCACTTTGATCCCATGCCTGCAATGCCAACCAAGAAAGCAGGACTGAAACATCTAGCATCAGGGACTGAGAACCTCCGAAAATTAAAAGCGTCTCCTACCTATAGCCCTGTAGTTTCCTTCATACTAGGATGCTCTTTGGCATGCATAGGTCTAAATGAAACTTGATTACATATTTGAATTCACAAAGTTAAAATACGTGTGTGTGTGTGTGTGTGTGTATATATATACACACACACACATATATATGTCAGTCTCCTTCCAGAAAACCTAGAAAATTCCACCGAAACTAAAAAATATCTATACCATTAAAACTGTGTGCCTATATAAACTCATCATTTCAGAAACTTTAGTCAGAAATGTTTTTGGCCAATGTTACTAAAAATATATATATTTTCCAAGAAATGAGTGTTTAGGAGCTCTGAGTAAGCTGCAATACATGAAGAGATTAAGCCGTTATTAATTAGAAAATAACATTGGATTTATTTTCAGAGCCATCAAGGCTTATGGGAAGTCGAAATTTGCATAATATTTGCATTTGTCCCACCTGCCTGTCAGTCACTTACAACCAGAGGACCATAAGGCAGGAAGTGCTAAAGAACGAGTTACAGGAAGAATTCTTAACAAAATGCCTTCGTGTATCAATAGAGTTTGAAAGAAAGGCAAAATGTATTTTGTCAAAGTTGAAATTCGACTTTGGGAGGGATGAAAATAACTGCGACATCATAACTCCTCACCCCTCACTTTCTGAGACAGCTATTGGGAGGTGTCCTTCCATCTTTAGAAAGACAGACAAAGTGTGAACGACTTCCTCTTGTGATCTAGGTGGGAAGTCTAACCTGAATAAGAGTTTAATTCGAGCACATTGGGTGGGGTAACATAGAAGGACTTTGTATCTTCTTTTGTGGTGCTTTTTTACATTTATTATTTTCAATAAAATCTTAGGTTAAAATTATTACATTTGGGAATACAATAAAGCACCATGAAGACAAAAATAATCCATAAGCCTACCACCCAGAGATTACCTCCGTTAATATTTTGATGTGATTTATTGATTTGTTTTAAAGGAGTGATTTCCAGGGCACAGCCCAGACAATCCTATAGTTACAGCATTTACTGAATGAATAATTTTTTTCCCTTGTTGCTGTGGTTTGTGTTCTTCTGCTCTTCCTTTTTATGATGATGATAAACCTGTCAGTACTGAGTATTGTGTTTTGCCTGAAATAATTCTGTGGCCCTGGGCAGGGGCGCTGTGCCTTGGGTGACCTCTCCCATCTTTCAAACCTATTCCATACTCATTCTTGAAGGAAAAACTCACAGTGCAGAAGTTTCTCAGTTGCTCTTTGTATGGAAGTGCAGCTCATTAACCTTGCTTTCCTCTTCTTTATGTTCCTTCTCTTCTCTTTCCTATTCCCCTTGTTCGTCAATTTCTATTCTTCTCTGTTTCAGCAAAACAATATCAGTCAAGGTAATTGATGATGAGGAGTATGAGAAAAACAAGACCTTCTTCCTTGAGATTGGAGAGCCCCGTCTGGTGGAGATGAGTGAGAAGAAAGGTGGGGGAGCTGCTCCGGGGCCGAGCCCAGCAGCTTCTGCTGGCCTGTGGCACCCTGGATGCCTGCACTCTTCAAACGTGACTTGAGCACACATATCCCTCCTCCTATGTAACAGGGCATCGATCTCACCCGGAGCCACCGTGGGCCCGGCCTGTAGCTCCGTTAGCCGGTTTTGGCCACTCTGCACATTACAGGTCTGAGCGATCAATCTCCAATGTAGTCCCATCAAGCCTCCATTTCTGGGAAGGTTGATGCAGATGCTTGCTATGTCAAAATGAAGCCACCTGTCTGATTTCTCTTCCTAATTCGGACTGCTCATTGGAGCAGGAAGAATTGGTGAATGTGATCATTAGCAAAGCAAACTTATTGGGGTCCAGCTGAGAGCACCCAACATGCCCTTTTACATACTTCGGGAGGTCCATGTGTTGCCAGCTCTCCCTCCATAACATCACAGTAACATTCAGCTTGGTGAACACCCAGCATGAGCGTGTGACTCCAACCATTTGTTTTGCCTTTGTCTTGTGTTCCCACAGGAAGATCATTACCATTAGAATATTTGACCGTGAGGAATATGAGAAAGAGTGCAGTTTCTCCCTTGTGCTTGAGGAACCAAAATGGATAAGAAGAGGAATGAAAGGTGTGAGAGTATACAAAGACATACCAGCGAGAAATTGTACTCTTCTCTCTCCGTGTCTCCCTACTCTCACACTTACTCTCTCCTCTTCCTCGGCTTCCAAGTACTATCCTTCATTTCCTCTGCAGCTTTAGCAGTTTCATGGCCCTTCCCTGACTCACAAATGCACCAAGCTCTGCCCATTTTCTCCAGGAAATGCCAACTAACCTTGATTGAAGCCAGACTTAGTAAATGCTGGAAGAGATTTCTGGAACTCTGGAACTCAGAAATGATGATATAAAAGAATGATTTATGCATTTAGTTTCTCACTAGTTCAGGGATCATTCTCAAGTTTGGTTCCAAGTATTAAATCTCCCCCAAAACGTCAGTGATAAAGACCACTTCATTCCTGTTAGCAGTGGCAGACGAGTTCAAGGACAACCAGTAGGAGATTTCAAAAGAATTAAATAATTAGGTGTTTTCAGAGGACCCAGGTCTCAAAAAATATTTAATAAGAACAAAAATCCTCAAAGAGTACTGGTATCAATATTCTAGTGTTCTTTTGGACACAATATTGGTTATATAATCAAATATGACATTTAAAAGGGACCATAAGTATGAAATCATAGTCAATTTTCTTAGGAAGGCTATGGTCCTTCAGTTAGAATTTAGTCCCTGCTTAAGGCCTAAGTCGTCTTATGCACAAAATCTTTCTTTGCTTATAGAATTCACAAATTCCTAACATGTATAATGAAAAGAAAAAAAGCAGCTGTATCCTCATAACTAGGCTTTTTTGGTTGATTTGTACTTATAGTTGTAGAATTATTTGGATAAAGAAGACAATTTTTGGTTCTCTTTGACCATATCTATTGTATGTGGCCAATATTTCATAAGGAAGGGTAAGAATTTTCTATCAGCTTTAAAGAAAATTTTTTATTCTGAGTTATTATGACTTCCTATGATTATCCTATATAGTGGCCCTTTTAAAAGAAATCCTACTCATTTGATTATTTGCACAAAATGAGCATACTACATATTAGTAGCTCTTATTAACTGCATAGAAATAATTGATGATTAGATGGATCACTTTGCAAGAAATTTAAACTTTTACATATAAAAAAATCAAATATAGAGGACTAATTTCTATACAGACCAAGCATTTGGGGGAATTGAACTAATCCCACATTTATAAGAACTCGATGGCCTCAGAGTCCACCAAAAAAAAAATATGTTCCTGATTTGATCACCCTCAAAATGGGAACAGGCACCTTTGGAATGATGGAGAGAGGAACCCTGAGGACCCATTCTAATTCAGCCTCTTTCATATGCCCCGTAGACCAGGGGCAGAAAGAAAAGGACTTGAGAAAATTGTGCTGGGTTCTTACAAAGATGGGATCAACAATGCCTCCTTAACATACAAGAAAAAGCACTTAACTTTAAATGAATTCTTCTAAAGCACTGTCTTTTATCTAAAAGGAGAGTGTCTTGGATACAGCCCTTTCAATTGTCATTTTAATAAAATATGCCCTCATGTAAGAGGGAATTAAAATTCCTTGATAGTACTATCTAGTTTTGCACCAGCCAGTTATGCATCAGCCAAGTGGATTCTTATCACTATAAATAAAATTACTGACTTGTTTTAGAAAGTGTCCTCTAATGCCACCATTATTAGAGCGAAAATTGGGCCTGAGAAAGTAATTGTAACATTCCTATCTACAACTCCTGAGGTCCTTTATTTGATACATTCCGTCAGGTAGCTTTCACCGAAAGGAAGTGCTGCATACGGTATGGTCTAGTTCAAAGCACAGGACCTGAAAGAGAAATTATGTACCCCCACTGCCACCACCATGCCTTGTCAGTTTCCATGGAACTTTGTGTCCACAGACGCATTCTGGTTGTCCGATTATAATGTGCAGAAGTCATGGATAAGGACAGACAAATAAGCACTAATTCCCGGGACTTGAGTTTTGAGGATTAAAAACAAAACACAACAAAGCATCCCTCGATGGCCAAAATATAATGCCAATAGAACCCACAGAAAGAGAACTCCACCTTATCGAAAGTGTCCTCCCAGGAAGGGTAGCCAAAATAAAATTCCACAAGAAGTTTTATCTGTTTTTATTGAATGAAAGATGTAAACCGGAGACCCTGGATGATTTAAGACTTCCATTTATGTTGAATTACCTAACTCCCAGGCAATATCTCATGAAAACACCCACTAAAATACAGTTTAGGACTAACTCTATAAGATGTTTCTACTATATTTTGTAAACTAGCTATATATACATACTATGTGTAAACATATATAGTAGAAATTTTCATTAAATGTCAAGAAATAATATACAGAAATATATATATGTATACATATGTGTGTGTATATATATATATATATGTATGGCACATTTGCAGAAATTAGTGTTGGGATTATTTATTTGGAAGTATTCCCAATGCCCCAATTCTCTGGGCTGTACCAATATTTTATCCGTGGTTCCCCACCACTGTATCCAGATCTGCCTGGATTTCTTTCTGCTGATATTCCTCTTACTTTCATTATTCATCTGGTCTCTTATTCTGTGTTTGTCTTTGTCTGTTTCCTTCACAGCCCTGTTATTGAATGAGCTTGGTAAGCATTTCATTTCTTGCATTTCCTTTCCATTTTTCTAGGTTAATTTCCATTTCTGTCAAGTGATACAATAGCTTTCTGACTTTTATTTCTATTGATTTACTAGCAAGATTGTTATTTAGGGCCATTGGCCTCATTTTTGTTAAGGTCAGATAGTTTATATTCCAGTTTTAGTTTAGTATAACCTTTTTTAAGAAAATGAGTGATTTCTTAGGTATGCACAGAATTAAATTTGTGCACTAAATCCCATAATTTAAAAAAAATGATTATGTCATGAACCCATGCTTTTAAATTTTTCTTAATTGTAAGTATAACTTGGCAAGTTTTTACCCCTCACATGGGTTGTCAGGTAGTTTGATGTCACTGGTGTTTGTTATAATTTATTTAACTAGCACTGTAAATAACATTTCTTTTTTTTTTCTTTTTTAGGTGGCTTCACAATAACAGGTATGAATTTTTAAAGTCTAATGACATCAAATTTTACTTTTTACTGTCTGTTCTCACCATATATTGTATAAATTTTTAAAAAATCATTTTTCATTTTTATTTGCTTTTAATGAAGGAAAATGCCTGTATGGTAAGAAATATTTTTAATGTCCTTCGTTTTCTTCAAATACTCTTAAAAACCAACCAAAACCACATCTTATGTAACCTGCATTAACATTTAGATGTAGCCCATGGTGTGTTCTTGCTAATTTCACAGATTTAACATTTTGCACATTAACAATGTATGTTGTGTTTCTTTATACACAAATTTATTTGGAGAGCCTATGATTGTTCACATTGTGACACTGGTCACTTTACAAATGTTCACATAGCCTTGGTGATGTACAATGTACCCAGCTAGATATTTCAGGAAGTACCAGAATAAATAAGACAAACGCTGGCCTCAAGAAAACACAGGAGGTGACATCCAAGGCTCCCCCGCGGCCCACACTTGGGATACTGAGAGTGCATGGTACACCCTGTTGGGAGGAGACAGAGAAGTCCTTCCCCATCGTCCCACCTCACCAACATGAACAAACCCCTTTTGGGGGACTTATGCTTTAGCATTATTAACACTTATAGATTAATGAGTAATATTTCTGCCCCTGGAAGGGTACTATGAAATGCTCTATGAAAACTCAAAATGCCCATCAGAAAGTTTAAAGCCCTGAAATTCAGGACGGTGCTCAGCCTGTGTTGATGGCGTCACTGAGCACAACTCTAGAGCTATTTTCTTGTGAACAGAAGGAAGGTGTTTCCTTACAACCTTCTCTCTTAATATTTTCTCACCCTTTCAAAATCATCTCTGCAGATTTGGAGTGGGAGGCAGATATCACACGTCCAATATACAGTGCACATAGCAGTATTCTAGTTCTTTTTTTCTGAATCCAGAGAGCTGAACACAAAAGTTAAAAAGGAAATATTTCCAACTATTCTAAGTTTGAAAATGCAGTGGTGGGAGTTGGGGTGAGCTTAAACCACTGTTAATATAAATGCATGATCAAGTAGTTCTGACCTGATTCTGTCCAAAGTCGAATTTTCTGAAAACGAGAAATTTCACACAGGCTCTTACTCTCCACTCCAGACAAAACATTTAATGACAAAGTGACTCATAGACTCCCAGAGACACAGAAATTGCAAAGGATAGAAATGTTGAACAGGAAAAGTCCTGGTAGAGGATTTCTTAAATTAGACTCATCGGAAGCTCTCTATCCCAGGCCAAGTCTCCTCAGTTTTGCCCTGTTTTTAAATCCAAATTCAGGGATTTCCATTTATTTTTAATTTTTTAAATATTTTTCCTCTCATCCGTCATTTTAACTCACTGAAGTCTTCTTGGAAATATTCTGATTCTGTCACCCAATGAGGCAGTTGTCCTTGTGGAATTTGAGGAAGGTAGAATTTTGGCAAGTTGAGCTTCATGGCTTCCTTGAAGTATTTTCTTTTTAAAAAGTCTACCATTGTACAAGTAATGTAGTATCTGGCAGCACCTTAAGCCCTAAACAGCCTGGTAAGGAGACCTTAAGTAAAGATCTCTGGCTGTAGAATGCCTCGTTACAATGCACTGAGGTGTTTGGATGTCTTCCTGTTTTCTTTATCATTGAATATGTCAGGATTTTGCTTTTAGGGCCATCCTTCCACATCACTTGAAACCTCATCTCTTTTAGTTTCGAGGTAATTGGATCCCAGTGTTCTTTTCTCAGAAATTGTTCCCATAAATTTCTAGAATATCTGTCTGGGAATGTCCAACATTTGCTGCCCTGGACACCTCTTGCATCCGAGAGGGCAGATCACCTCTAAAGGTTTCTGTCATTTCATGTACTTCATTGAGTTCTTTCTTATGTCTGAAACTTGCATCTGAAAAGTAGTTTCTGTGTTGACATTATCTCTTCCCAAGACTTGAAACTGGTACTGTGAGAACAAGAGAACGTTCCAGAACTGTCTGGGAATCTCTACACTGGCCTCTCACTTTGCATGGCCTTTCTTCTCCTGGAGTAGTCGGAACGCCTGGGATCCGCTCTCTGTAGATGCTACCAAGGAAAATTCTGAAACTTAGGTCTACACAGTCAAAGCAGCTGTAAGTCCCCAAGAGCTTTTCTCTGAAGTCAGTTGGAAGCTTTGAAGTCAAGGTTTGAAGTGCAGGGGTAGTGGAGAGGAATTAATCTAGCCTTTGGATTTTCCCAACAGCGTTTATGTGGTTGTGTGCAGCTGAGTGTGAAAAATCTAAAATTGAAGTGGGCTATATGGAGACTGAAAAAATTGTTTGGTTCACAGCCCAGTACCTACGTTTCAGAGATCTCATTAGTGGTGGCCATTAAGTTCTGGAGGTACTTTTGGAATTTGTAAATCTTTACCTATTGTTCCTAGAGCTTGTCTCATTGAAAGGCTCTTGTTTGGACCTATGACCTCATGCCCCTTTGACTCTCCAGACATCCAACATGATAACCCCCTATACACTATAGTTCATTAGAGTTTGTAAAGCATTTCTTATTTATTGTATCATTTAATCTTCAACCTTATGGAATAAGATGTCACTGTTCTCACTTAAAGGAGAAGAAACGAGGGTGCAAAGATATTGATGAATCTTCCCATATCACCCATTCATGACTCAGAGCCTGGCCTTCTGACTTTAAGTACTTTTATTTCCTTTCTCTGAACTGCTTCATTCCGTCCTGCATCATCACTCCCTTTCCATTCAAAGCCAGCTATCTCATGAACACCATCCATGTGAACGCCAAAGGAGAAACCAGGGGACCCCAAAATGGGGAAACTACGGCACGTCAATTTGGATACTTCTAATACAATCAAGTATCCTGGCTCAGTTAGGAGAGGAGAGAGGCATGTTTGATTCCCCAGATAGGCAGCTGTAGAGTTCCCTAATTGTGTAAAAGTATGGAACAGTCAATATACCTCTTTAATTTTCTTTAACTTACTGATTTGAGAGAGAGAGAAATATAGATTTGTTTCCACTTATTTATGCATTCATCGGTTGATTCTTGTATGTGCCCTGACTGGGGATTGATCTTGTAACCTTGGCATACTGCATTGACACTCTAACCGAGCTACCTGGCCAGGGCCAATATACCTCTTTTAAAAGTTACTCTTCTGATCATGTTATGCTCATCTCGTGATAGACTAAACAAGGCACATGGAAGGAAAGCAAACTATGAAAATTCTTATAGTTAAACAAAAACACTTGAGTCACTCCAGTACATAGGTTAGAGGAACAAATCCCCTTCCAGTTCAGCTTCATTTTACAGTTGAGAACTGGGTCTCAGAGAAGAGAAGTGCCTTGCCAAGTTTGGACAGCAAGCATTATGACAGTTTGCACCAAGTCCCCAATCTCCTGATTCCCAGGTCGGGTCTGGGTAGCTCTTGGTAGAAGCCAACAGGAGGTGGATGTGGCAGTCAGTTGAACCAAGAGTTTGATGGAAAACCCTAGGCCTAGGTAATCCAGACAGTTGCTGTGACCACAGTGTACCCTTGCAAAGCCTGCCAGTGAATACTGCATTCTCCCACTCAGAATGCCCAGGAAACATATAAGCATGTTCTCAGGGTCATGTACTTGACCCTGAAACCTGTGCTGTAGATACAGCAGGTACTACTGGCTTCATTCCACATTGTGAATAAACTGGGGCGATGGCCTGCTCTAGGCTATGTTGCTGGCACCAATAGGAAAGCCAGGCTACCTTTCATCACGCTTGGTGCTTTCCATTGTTTCATGATGCCTCTGGAAACAGCAACTTAAAGGACATGAATGTTCCATTTCAGAAACTGGCAGCAATCTGGCTATACCCCTAGTCTGGTGTGTGTGGTTTATTCATATAACTTGGTTTGGCTTGTAGAGAACTTGCCCCATTCACTTCTCACTTCTCTAACCTCCAGAGGCGTGACCTATTACCACTCAACCCCCTAACATTGCTTGTGATGTGTGCATTTCAGTGTGATATTTAGCTTACTAAGTCCACAAAACTCTGCTAGCAAACCAGTGCGATCTATCCTGCTCATTCTCTGCCTGTCCCTTTGCTAGGCCAACCTGTCTTCAGGAAAGTTCATGCTAGAGAACATCCGATTCCCTCTACTGTAATCACCATTGCAGGTACTCATTTCATTGTGGTCCTGGAAAACCAATTTAATTAATTTGATGTTAACTGTCTTCAAGCGTTCTTTAGGTCTGTAGACAGCAAAGTGACACCGTTTAGCCCTTGTCCCTCTAAAACATTGCTAAATAATGCAGTGGCTTCTCTGTAGCTGGGGGTTATGGCAGATCAGCAACAACACGCAGCCTCGTCAGCACAGGCTGGGAGGCAGGCATGGTAGAGGGAGCAGCATGGACCCTCAGGGACCATATTTCCTGCAAATCTTGCTGCTCAAGCATGGGTCTTTCATTCAAGTATAATGAAGTCTCTTTGAAAACAGGGAGTATTGCTACCCAGAGCCTGCCTTTCCTGCCTTCAGCCAACACAATGTTAGCCATATGTGCACAGACGATAGGACATCTGTGGGGTTTCTCCAGAGGGGAAGGTTGACAGGGGACTAGAGGATTCCACAACTATCTCAGATCTCCTTCGGTTCAGAACCCAAGAACCATCTGCCGCACTGCATCTCTGGATGAGGACATGAATAGTTGCTCCTCTGTATCTCCGTGGCCCGCTGTGGGGCGTGGCAGTAAAACACAGCTACCTGCCCCAGTAGAGCCTTCCTCGCCCCCACCTCCCACACCCTGACTCGATAATCACGACACCCAGCCCTGACTACAGAGTTGTTCCAGAATATTCCTCACGGAAACATAATTACTGGTCTCCTTAAACTCTTATCAGAGAGGCCAGCCTAGGGCTGAAAACCCTGGAGAGGTCTCTGCTCTCAGATGTTCAGCACAGATCGGAGTCAAGGATTACAACAACCTGGAGCAAATTGTCCCACCCCCAGCTTGGTAATCCTTTCCAAATTTGACATTGTTTGTTACAATTAAATACTGCAACTACATTAAAGAATATCCATAGTAGCTCCTCAGGCACAGATCTCCCGTGGAGTCTATTGTTTTCTAATAGGTATCACTCTCATCCCTTCTCTGCTCACCGTGCCACTGCTTCAAAATGCAGCCTGAGCCAGAAAGCAGCAGCAGCAGCTTTGGCATACTTTTGTCCAGATCCCGGCCACCTGCTAGCTTTTGTTATTTATCATTTGCAAAATCAATTACTCAGGCGAAGGGAGGTTCCCATAATGGTGATGTTATCACAGGACTGTTTTATGTCCTATCAATACTGATTTTAATAGTGGCTATTAATTATGCATGTGATCTTTATGTTGTATACGTTGGTTAAGACCATGATGTTATATGATTTATTGTCAATAAAACAGGGTTCAAAAAGTATGTATGTATAGAAAGAGACACACACAGAGAGAGAATTATTTTTCTCTGAGGAGCAAAACTAAAACCACCGTATGTCATCACTCGGCATAAGTAAGGAAATGAAACTGACTCCACTGTAGTAAATGGATTATATTTGGTCCAACCCTCAAAGTGGAAAGGAAACAAACATAATGGATGATCAAAAAATGCTGTTAATCTAGTTCCCTTTTCAATAAAAGGTACCTAAAAGAGGACACTTGAAAAAACTGACTCAGCTCTCTCCTTTGCAGTGTCCAAAATCTGTACCATAAATGTTAGTTTATCAGTGTCACTAAAGAGCACTAATAAAATTTGTCCAGCTGCCTTTTCTCAGTTACATATAAGTAGAATGATCTCTTAAATGTTCATGACATTTATGAAGTGAAATTAGCTGTGACCCTTCCAGGACACGACTCCTTTGTGCTTTGACTTCTGTCTGCCTGGATGGCCCCGCCTTGCCCTACCACCTCCCAGCCATCCTTGCCAGCACCTTCACGTAGCAAAGATCTCCTCTTTGCCCCATTCTCTCCGCAGAGTGAGCTGCTCCTGCGCCCTTGTCCTCAGCCCTTACCTGGCTGCCCTAGAAGCTGTGCCCTCTATATGCCTTGCTTCCCATCAGACCATGAGCTCCTGGAAAAGGGAGGGCAGGGGGCTTCAGTGTGCTGATGTATTGTAGGAGCGCAGTGACGTGTGTTCAATGAACAAATCATCTTTATATACAAAGAACAAATAAGAGGCTTTACTAACAGTGAGTTGGAGAGTCACACAACAAATATTTATTAAGAACCTACTACATTTTATACATTGTAATCGGCTCTGGGAGTTGTGAGGACAGTTTGAAGAGCAATAAGACATATCGTTCTGCCTTGGTAAGTTTACAGGCCGGATATTTGTATATAAAGATGACTTAAAAAATTCTAGAAGTATTTTTAGAAGGAATTAATATAAAGTTAGAGCAGTTGTTCCTAAATAGGTCAACTAGGATATTTCATGCAAAAAGAGGTAGGGTTTTGAAAAATAAGTTGCATTTAGCTGAATGGAAATAGGGAAGCTTTTCCAGGTGGGTAGACAATAGGTAAAAATTTGGCATTAAATTCAAGTCAAATTTGGAGCAAAAGTAGGAAATAATGGAAGCAACATGCCTGGCTTTCCTTTAGTTTAGCATGAAAAGAGAGCATTCTCTAAATTTCCATCATTCTCATATCTCCTTTATAATGTTTGCTTTTGCTGTACAACTCTACCGTTATTTAATTTACTTAATGTAATTTTTTAAAATTACCACATGCTTATTCTTTACTGGATTAGTTTTTAAAAGAAAATTTTGTCACTAACACTAATGGAAAGCTAGCATTATTCATTAGTAGCAAATAAGGTTTTAAAAAGTTTAAAATTTAAAAAAGTTATTAAATTCTAACTACAAGCTGGATATTTGTATATAAAGATGAAAAATGCTGTTTGTGCAATCAAATGCTCTTTGCCTGAGAACTGTTTTCTCTTTCTTAAATGGTGGAAGCCCAAATGTCAGGAACTAGGTGCAGACATAACGGCACCAAACTAAGCATTTCCTCTTGATCGGAAGGACTGAAGGATGATTAAACAGGGAGTAATCATTTTCCCTCACTGTGTGATTCAGTTTCGTTTCCTACCACGTCCAGGTACTCAGTGCCATGCTCCAAATCATTTCATTTTGTGAAATGTGACATCAAACAATGCCTCCACATCACCTTCCTTTCGTAATTTCTCAATTTTTTTCTACCAAAATTGGCTTGTATCCCACTAAAAGCAACTTACTATTTATAAGTAAACTATAGAAAAGGTCAGGGGGCATAATAAGTATTCTTCCCCAGTGGCTTTGCAATTCAAATAAATAAACATCTGAGTTATAGTAGTTCTCCTGAAAAAAATAATTCCAACTTGATGTACGTCTTCAAGGCATCCATGTTCAGCCAAAGTTTTGAACAAGGACCTTAATATAACTGCTATTATGAAAACTACCAATAACTTTATCCTGGGTTCAAGGAGTAGATGGCAGTAGTAATCAAAACATCACTGATTTGCACACTGGGTAAAGTGGACAGCATATTTCAGCCCACACCCTTGACTACACACACATAAGTTCAAAGACAAATCTTAGGGACACCAATCAGAACCTTCTGCCTTCCCTTGGGTCATAACTTTCCAAGCCTACTCTTAAAAAGATTACCACTTTACAGGTAAAATTCATCCCCCTGCACCTCGCCTTTGCATCTGCTAACGTTCAGCAGTTTCTGGTCAGTCCAAAATCACTTCTTTTTAGTTGTTATCACATTTCTTCAAAGACCCTGTAATCACTGGGGATAGGAAAGCAGATTCTGAAATACCCTTTTAGGAAGATGCTGTTGAGTGCGTGCATACTAAAGAATTCATTGATATGCCACATTCTGCTTTGGACCTCTGCTGGTTTTGACACATGGCATGTGTAAAATGCTAGCCGTGCCTCTAGCCCATCTGCTCTGTGCCCCAGCAGGGAATGACTGGCCTTGGAACCAGTTGTTGCAACACTTGCTAGAGCATCAGATGCAGCCACCAGAGCAGGCCCCTCAGCAGAGGAAAGCCACGTGTCTTTGGAGGCAACAGGAAGTGTGGACTCCTGCAGAAGCTAATGCCCAAATGCAAAGGAAAGGAACCTGGACCAGAATTCCCTCCCTTTCTGCTGTCTCCTCCATCAGTAGACTCTTACTGCAAGCAGTTTACCTGGATAGTTCTAAAAGCAAGGGCATCAGGGCTGAGGTCATTCTGTACTGCTGATACTACCTCCTTGGAGATGAGGTGTATTCAACTTGACTCTAGGGAAAGTGGCTCGTCTTGCTGTAGTATCCTGGGCCCAAAGGATAAAGGGGCTGAGTGATTACAGGGATAGTGTTTGTCCTTCACATGTGCATGGCCTTTTCAGTCTGGGATTTATTCTAATGACCTTCACACACAGAGAAACCAACTGTGAGCTTCCCCTCATTAATGGACTCTCAAGTCCATTAACATTTTCTCAGCACCCCTCGACCTCCTGGAGTGTAAGCTACATGGTGGTTCTGGAAATAATCATGCCCACATGGTGAGTAGTTTTAACTCCCCAAAGGCCTCACCTTCACCCTCCCTGTTTACTTTAAGATTAATATGGTCAAGGTCTTCCTAGCACATTTCAGCTACGTACCACAGACAGGAAGCCCTGGAGCAGGCATCTCACTGAAACACACTATGATGTTTTGCTTCTTAACTGGCAACAGGGGCTCCTGGCAAGGGAGGGGCTACAGTCAGAATTTCCCTTCCATCATCTCTTTGGCCTTGGGGCGCACTCTGTTGCCTCTGGAAAATGGAGAGAAAGAGGCCAGATTCCTTTGTCCATTGAGTCGTTCTCACTCTTTTCATTGTGTTTCCTTTTGGTCACATGCTAAAGGAATGTGTACAAACAGCCAGGTGAGCCAGCATCGAAGGGGACAGCTGGGTGATCCCCACAGCAGGCAACCTGCAGGCAGAGTCTTTCCCAGTGATGTGCCCCTATAAGTTGTTTGTGCTGGTCTGCACTTTCACACATGGGACATTATATAAAATCACGTGCTGTCACAGTGCTATGCTGCCTGACACACCAAGCATCTATCCAGTACTCCCCTCCAGCCTCATGATTTCACCAAGGGACTTCTGGTAGGTCATTCAGCCTTCCTTCCTTCTTGGCCTCCTGATCCAGGGATTTCCAAATAAAACGGAGCACATTGCTCACTTCCTTGCCCTTCCCTTTCACAGAGGAATGTGATGACAAGCAGCCGCTGACCAGCAAGGAGGAGGAGGAGAGGCGCATTGCAGAAATGGGGCGCCCCATTCTGGGAGAGCACACCAAGCTGGAAGTGATCATTGAAGAATCCTATGAATTCAAGGTATGCTCAGCCACACTGCCCACCCCAGAGGCCAGGACTGTCCTGGGATTAAAACTGTTCCTCGTGTCAGATCCATCTGGAAAGAGAGGTGGACGTAATCTCAGGAAATTGCTCTGAAGGCCTCTCCATTCATGAGCAGAGTCGGAATTAGAGAGTTCCCACAAACCAAGCAGCATCAGCACCAGGGTGCAGGGGTGGCATCTATCACTGGGTCAAAGGAGGCCCAACAGGAGGGCTTCGTCTGAGAAGGTAGCAAGGCAGAAGCAAAGGTGGATTCCAAGACAGTGTTATGTGTGGAAGAAACCAAGCTGTGTTTGAAAAAGCTAATAAATCTATTAGAAGCAAAACAATCACACTGAAATTTAGGTGGCGTTCATTAGGTGCAGCAAATCGGGAGGCTTCTGTTTTGAAGGGGAGATGGTAAGCTCTCCCTATGGAACATCCCATCAGCTAACTCCCATCTATATCTAGTCATCCTCTTCAGATCCCAGGACACGTGAGCACACTCCTTATACTGAGGGTACAGTGCCTATGGTCAAAGAGCTTATAACAGTGCTGCTACACCTGGATTCCCAGTTCTCTAAACAATGACAGTTATTTTGCAGAATTTAAACAAAATGGGCCTTGGGATAAACTTAGGACTTAGAGGTGCAAACACCTGTCATTCTGTAGCTGCTCCCCCTGCCCCTAGCCCACCTCCCATCCTGCCGCGTGCACAAAGCCCTAATGTCTGAGAAACCTCCGGCAGAGCCACGCCTTCGTTCTGTGGTAGGACACGAACAGGAGCGTCCTTCCTCGGGCTTTCCAGAACTACAAATCCAGAGCGCAGCAGCATTGCCTCCACTCGTTTTTTTGAAAAGCACTCTGCTTCTGTCTGGGAAACCAGAAGGAGGATTCCAAAAAGGAGAATCAGGCCACCAACTCAGAAGTCTCAGCAGTTTATCAGGATTTTCCTTTTCTGTGGCCTCTTTTCCTTTAGCCGAGCCCATTATTTTTTAAAATGTAGTTCACAAATTGAGGTGGCTGATAGAAGACAGGTGGAAAGAAAAAAATGCTTTTGCAATTAAAGTGGGTTTTTAAAATGAGAAAAATGCAATTAAATGTTCCCCTTCAGGCAACTGGAGCACTATCTGTTAACTTTTCCTTTCACTCATTCCCCTAAACAAAGAGCCAGCAGGGGTCAATTCCAGGACCAGTGCTTTCTAGGCAGACCCCAATCAACATGGCTCACCTGTTGTTCTATCTGGAACCAGGCTCACAGCACGCACATGACTGCTACACGCCCAAGCTCCCTATAATTCCAGCGTACAGATATCTCAGGCTGCCCGTGTCTATGGACCTGCCTCTCCATGTGTGTCCAACCTCACTCCTCCTCATGTACCTTCTTTTCATCTGGAATTAGAGGGCTGGGTGCCCCTTGCTGCAGCAGAGATTCTGTGGCTTGGCATTTCTATATGAGCTTGTCTCCCACCGCTCTCAGGTTGCTGGTGGGGAACTGTGTGTTCTCTCCCTAACAGGACAACCCCCAACCCTCCCCTTCCATGGGCTGTGACTAGGAAGAGCCATCACAGTAACTTCCTGTAGGAAGTGTTGGGCCAGAAGAGCCATCATAGTAACTTCCTGTAGGAAGTGTTGGGCCGGGTATGGAGTGCAGTCTCCCAGACAGCGATGCTCTCTAGAGTCTGAACCTCTCTTGGGTAACCACCCTAATGATCTGAGCATTTCAAGACCCCCCAAGCCCTGGTTGGGTGGCTAAGTTGGTTTGAGCATCGTTCCATAGACCACAAAGTTGCAGGTTTGATACCCAGTCAGGGCACATACCTAGGTTGCAGATTCAATCCTTGGTCAGGGTGTGTACAAGAGGCAATGGATCAATGTTTCTCTCTCTCTCTCTCTCTGTCCCTTCTCTCTCTAAAATCAATAAGCATATCCCTGGGTGAGAATTTTTTAAAAAATTTAAGTCCCTTTACATAGTCTAGTTGTTTGGGGTACTTATCTTCCTAGAACAGTTTCCACAGACTATTTCCTCCCGTCTCGTCCAAATTCATCAGTGCAGTTACTGCTCTCAGTAAAGGGCAGCTTGGGGGCAGCTTTCTGGAGTACCCTCAAGCGTCAAGTTTGATATTATTTTATCTTTTAGGAAACTTCTTTTTCTAGACCACAGCTATTTTAAAGAACTTGTTTAAAGGCCTCAAAACTGCAGTAAAGTCCCAAATCTGGGTGACACCTTACAATGTCCCATGCTGCTTTGCCCACTGGACTCTGGTTTACTCATGACTGAGGGCTTGGCTTTCCTGAAACCCACCGCCGAGGGTGAGGTTATAACAGTCGCTTACGAGGCTAGGGCAGTGAGGAATGGATCACTGGCATATAGGAAACCTCCAGGTAACTATGGATGGCAATGTCCAGGTTCAAGTGTCTGAACTTCAGACTCATCTTATTCACTCCACCTCCTCCCATAGGTTAAAGGAGGACACATATGCAAATGAAGTCCTAGGAAGAACCCAAGCTATCCCAGAGTTCCCCAGGGTTAACATGAACTGAAGTTTATAATATATCCTGAGTATTACATATTTATACATTTTAAGTTTGGCTTATCTTAAAACTTTGTTCTTTATTTCTTGAGGCAAGTCTGCATGCAACTGTTAGACCAATTTATCTGTTCAACAGTTTATCTCCAGGTGATAAACCTGGGATTCTCTGCCTGGGCTTCAGAACAAACAGGGCTCCTTAGGAGAGAGGCCTGTCCCAAGTTTCCATTACGCTTCGGAAAAATCAAGGTCATTCTTGTTACATTCTATGCAGAACTCTGAATTGGCATCAACCAAGACACTCAGAGTGCTGGATGAGATGTGGCTGAGTCGAGAGAGAAAAGGCAGATGCTTGTCATATAATTCAAGTTGCGGTGGCCAAGAGCAGTGACGGCTACAGCTCTCATCAGGAGCACTCGCAGTTCCCGACACGAGGCTAGGGGTTGAAAGGTCACCACCTTAAGGACAAACAAGCTGGCTGGCAAAGAATAATTTTAGAAATACAGAGCGGGCCAGTTGGAGATGGGCCCTCTCTCCTTATCTCAACATTTCGAGTCAGTTCGAAAGACTCATTGAACTAACATACTTGACATTCTGATTTAGCCTTGGCCCTCTGTACAGGCCCCTCGGATTGTTTGTTTTTCTTTTTTCTTTTAGTGCCAGTTAGCTGACAGCATGCATTCTCTCCCACTCTCTTAAACCATAGTCAATTCAGGTATACTGCGTTAAACTTATAGAGAGTTTGACCTAAGACAAATAATACATGTTTTCTGCCTCTTTGCAATTAGTGGGAATCCGAGGCTGTTCTGACAGTAAGTGTGGATGTGCGGTAGACTAGCCAATTTGGTAGTTCCTCTGGGAAGAGCAGCCTCAGGGGCTGGACATGCCCTTCTCCCCGTAGTGGCTGTAACTGTGTGGTTGTGCTTTGGATGCAACTGCTTACTTAGTTTCCTTGCAAATGCTTGGCTGCCCCTGTTGTTACATTAAGTGACAATTAGAAAACTAGAAAGTGCTAATTGTAAAAACCAAGTGCTTCAAAGAGGTCAAAAGAAAAAGAAGAGGTTCGGTGTTAGCAAAGTGGGGGTGGTGGGGGCGCTGGGAGGGTTCAGTGCAAGGCGAATTGCAATGTGCCCCAAACTCCATGCATCGATACCTTGTTTGGGGCTTTCTTGTTTGCAGTAGGAGGAGGGTGAGAGCAAATTCTCTGACAGCCACCAGGCTGACAAGATCAGTAGCCAGACAAAAATCCATTTATGGATGATCATATAGCAGCAGTTTTGAGGCTCTGCTGTCTGGCTGCGATTTATTGGTAAACAAAAGTATGATAACAGTTTTTAGTTTTATAATCTATCTTCTACATCTGGTTATTCGGATATGTAACTGCTGAGCAAAGCACATGTTAATTCAGTTGCAGACAGCACACCATAGATGAAGCTGGTCAGAAAGCAAGTTCATAAAGCATTCAGGGGCAGGGATGGGCTTTGCAGCATCTGCTAGTCTGAACACCGAGGCCATCCTTCATTGGCCATTAGGCAGTGGAGGAGGCTTGTATTTCCTACAAGGAAGTTTCCATCCCAGTTATATTTCCAAGTGAGGACTATGCCTGTTTGCATAATCATAACAGTGTTTGATGTCAACACGGTGGTGCTGAGCCGAACATCTGCTACCCTTTATATAACCCTGGGGTTTCAACATCAACACGGTCTTAGCTTTTCCAAGGCCTAAAGTAACCCAGCAGTTCTTCTCTTACCCTTTTCAACCTTTCTAGAGTACCGTGGACAAACTTATTAAGAAGACAAACCTAGCCCTTGTGGTTGGGACAAACAGCTGGAGAGAGCAGTTCATTGAAGCTATCACCGTCAGCGCTGGTGAGTGCCTTTCTCTGCATGGGGTCAATGACCATGACCCAGGCTGAGCTGACTTTTCCTGCCATGACGACTTGTCTATGTCAAAGCACCAAAGAACTTCCGTGATAAAAATTCAAAGAGAAATAAATGTGTGTGTAGCATATATGAACATTTTGGAGACTAATTTAGACTTTCTAGATGAAGGAAATGTCCTCAAACATGACATTCTTCTCATCTACATTGCTTCTTTCTCTCTGGAAATAGAGCCACAAAAGCCTTGTAAAATTATCCTGTCTCTCTAATGGGTAGCCAATCACAAGGCTTTGTCTGGAAAATTCCCTGAAAGCAGAAGTGGCCACATGAAGGTCAGAAAAGACACAGCAAATTCATAGGTGGGACAGGCTGACCTAAAGACACCACCGTGACCATCTGTGTCATTTTACACTTTCTTCAACAACGTCTGACAAATAAGTGTCTGTACTCGCACTAGAAGTAGAAATAGAACACATTCTGTTTCTTCCTGTACAAGCAAAGTGCAGAGTTTTATTTAGGAAAATCCTACAAATGAAGTATTTTTCAAACTCAAGGAGCCAGAGGCCCAAGGGAATTAAATATAGAAAAGAAGTGTCCCTTTCCTGCATTGGCAAACCTTGTCCACCCTGTGATTGTAGAAAGATAGAGAAAAGCCCCCTCTCACAGATTCATGAAGGCAGTGGTATACTAGGATTTCTTTAAAGTTATTCTGCTCCATCTCCACCAGCTTTTCTCTTTCAAGGTCCCTGCAGGCTCATCTTCTGTTACAGCTAATGAACAGAGCTAGAGTTTTCTAAATAGTGACTCCCGCACTGTACAATGCGGAAACGGCACCACCAGCAGCTGGGCTATGGCTTCTCACACTACGCCCTCCTTCCAATCTGCCACAGAACAGTTTGACAGATCTCCCCAACGTGGTGGGAACAGAGGGTGGTAAACATTTTTGTGCCTGTTTATTATTAGGGTTGTTTATGATCATACTTTGTTTTCTTGCAATTGAGTCTACAGTGGAAATTTATGAATATTAAACGATGAGTAATTGCTTAGGAGAATAGATTTGGAATTCACATGTAAATTCTAATAGGGGGAAGGGGAAACTCTCGGTATTTGGGCTGCTGTAACAAAATACCATAGGCTGGATGGTGTGTAAGCAACAGAAATTTATTTCTCACAGTTTTAGAGCCTAAGAATTATAGGATCAAGGCACGGACAGGTTTGGGGGTCTGGTAAGACCCTTCTTTCTGCTTCTGTCTTCTCTACATGTCCTCACATGGGGAAAGGCGTGAGGAAGCTCTAGAATCTCTTTCATAAGCACACTAATCCCATCCTGCAAAGCCTTTACCTCCAAATACCATCATGTTGGGAATTAGGTTTCAATATGTGAACTTGGGAGGGATACAAAGCTTCAGTCTACAACAGTCCCTCATGATGGCTTATGTTTCCTATAAATCTAAGATTAGTATCTGAGGCATGAACTATACTCCCGCTTCACAGAGAGAAAAACTAAAAGGACGAAGGTAACCTGAATAAGAAACTGTTGGTGAGGCCAATGGTAGAAAAGATGAAAAATATCCAAATTATTTTATTATGGGCTTTGACATATCATAATTGAAATATTAAAAGCAACCTAAGTCTTGAGGAGCCATTCCTAGTAGTTTCCAGGTGTCCTCTGGCTGAAGATACGTGAGCATCTGCATAATGGTCATGTGCTGGGCATGACGCATTCATTTTTCTATATGTCAATCATTGTTTTTGGTGAGAAGGATATGATAGTGAATGGAACAAATACCCCTGCCATAGTGGAGCTTACATTCTAATAGTAGAGATAGCAAGTAAGTAAAATAAAAGGTATGTATGATGGTGAGCTTCTCATGGGAACAGCAGGCTATGGAGAGAGACAGGAAGTGTGTGTAGGAGCTGCATGGGACCGTGGCCAGGGAGACACAGTCAGTAGACGCATTGATGCCAAATTTGCTTTTCTAGCGCTAGCGTGGTTTTGTGTTGGGTTGTTCACACATTTTTTGTAACACTCAGGGACCAGGGTAACAATTTTATGACCAGTCTATGGCAATGGAAAAGGGTTGTTTTAAACAGTGAGAGAGAGATTGTCGCCAGCATGGCCATAGTTGTGCATTTGATCCTGGTCAGAGTAGGTACTCAGAGAAACAACCGTAAGGATGCTATACTTCCTTACTTTACAAACAGGAAGATTTTGGTTTGCAAATATTTTTATATATTGCGTTGAATTAAGTCCTTTCAAAACTCTGTGAAGTAGATGTGTTAAGATTATTCTTACCTTCCAAGGAAGAATCTGAGCCTCAGCTAGGCAACACTGCTTTGCAACGTAACTCAGAGCACTGAGCTACTAAAGACTAGTCCAATGTGCTCTCCATGGCCCCAAAGAGAGAGAACCATCAAGGTGAGAAAATTGCTCCCCACCCCTCTCACGGGACGATACTCATCTTGTCACATGTTCTGGTGCCCTGCTTTTAGCCCTCTTGTGATGGGACCTAGTCCCACCCAGACCCTTTGAAGAACTGTTCATGAATGAGATGCAAAACCTCTCAAGTGCTTATTTGTTGTGCAATACATTGTGTTTTTATGTTTCTAAATGATGATTAGGGAGTAAGAAAAAAAATTGTTTAGAAATTTGCAGGCTGCTGAGTAAATTGACCTTATTTACAATTTCAAGACCAAATATCTGAAAAAGAAACCCGTATTTTACAGGCATGAAATTACTGAAGGGCAGTTAGAAAGCTGAATGTTTGTCATTAGGATTAAATTTAAGCTCTAAAGAATGTTAATTCTCTTAGGTTGTGAAATGGACAATAAAATTGGTAAAGCTGCATTTATTAAAAACAAACTTTGATTGGATTTTAAGATTTCATGGCTAAAAACTTGCGAATCAGAAAGATTTGCCTTATTAAAAATATTAAATTGCTTTTCAATGGCCCTACTGAGAGATTATTTCCTGTGCAATTTTCTGTGCAAAATTAAGTCTATATATCTTAAACAAAAAATAATAATTTTGTAAGGAGGATTTTGCTTCTGTGTCTCACTGATTATATTTAAACTAGTTTCAAGGTAGCCCCTAGTGGTCTTTTCGTTCCCCTGTTTACCCTGAATTCCATAGCTCAGTAGATGGGCCTCCTATGACCATAACATGTCTGTAAATCGAGTTCTTATTGTTCAATATTTGAAGAGTTAAAGGATTTATGAGACTCCAGAGACCAGGAAGGGAGTAAGCAGTCACATCCCAGCGGCTCTTCTATCATTTCCTGGGTGGAACCCCTGGAGCCGTGGCCTGCCACAGCCAAGTGGCTGTCAGAAACTTACGAGGCCGGGCCAGCACCCACCATCAGGTGCTCTGAGGGTGCGTCAGCTGGTGTACGTCTACATGAAGCTAGCATGCACTGTGTGTCTAGTTTGAATTCCCCCCAATGCCTCTTTCTTCCCACTGTCTCTGCCGGGGCAGAAGGGAGGGTTGGCTTTAAGACATTGTATACCAGCTGGCATACGAGGGAGAATACCTGTGTCCAGGAGAAGGGCAAAGAGAAGCTCTAGGTCAAGAGAACCAGATGACAATGCCAGTTCCACAACAAATGAACTGCTGTTCTTCATGCCTGCCTTGGGCCACCAAGTGGTGACCTAGAGAGTAGTTGTAATTCTGGTATGGGGCGCAGATGGGGGTTGTGTCTCAGACCTCCAGAAACTCTCTGGGCAGATGGCTTTACCTCTCAGTTCACTCCTAGGTACACTGGAGACCACTGCTCCGTACTCATGGAGTTGCTCTAAGGTAATCAAGGCCATACATATTTCCACAACAGCTGTCTATACTTTTGCATAGCACATTTGGTTGCTTAGAGGCAAATCATATGGAAGACCCCACAATAAATTATAATTTACACATTTTGTGTAGATGAAGTCAAGTCAGGTTAATTGCAAAAATGTCTAAGTGACTAAAAACACCGCAGGTTGGTTTTGTTTTATAGTGCTACGCGTACCATTTACATACAAGGAAATGGAGATTCAGAAAACAATGGAGCTTGCTCAGAATTAAAGCTGGTGAATGGCAGTGCAGGGCTATAGCGCCACCCAGGGTTCACTCCAGCGTGAACAGCCCACTCACTCGCTGTGCCTGGGGCTTGAACACGCACACGTGCACACACATGACCACGAACACATATGCAGGCACAATAATTCACTTGAAAATACAGTCAACCTGAAGACTGACCCACTCCACAAGCCGTAAATAATCCATAATAAAAATAGCACCTCAAATGAGTTTCAAGGGATCGCCAGGCCATCTGGCCCAAGCAGGTCTGCTTCCAGCATCTCCTCCATTACTGAGCATCATTATCGAGGAGACACTCTCATCACTTAAAGTGTTAACCCTGGGTCATTTGAAAATCCCATTTAAGCAATTAAAAAATAATCCTGTTCAGTCAGGTTTGACAGAGTCTCAGTGTGACTATAAGACAATCAAAATAAAAGGTTGGGGGAGAAGCTGTTAGAGATTGGGAGCTTTCATTTTGCCCTGTTTCCTGTGTGCCTATAAAAATTTTTACATACACGCACCCAGATATTCACTAAACACACGTACACAGAGATGCGCACGTGCACCTTATATGGCATGTGCCTTTATTGATTTGGAGAATTGAGCTGCAGCTTGAAATCTAAGGGCTTTTCCCCTCAATATTTGCTAAGTCTCCTGAAGCCTAGTTCTTAGTCCCTTAGGGAGGATGGCAGTCAGTTCTGTAAAGAGCAAAGGAAGTGCTTGTTTGCCTGGGCGCAGCCACAGGCTTCCCCTGCCTGGAACTTTGTGACATTCTTTCACAAAGTCAACACACTGTCCTGTCACCTGACAATTAAGTACATAGGACTGAGGATTTTTCTGAAATCTTTTTACTCTTGACAGAGACTTTACATATCCGACACGGTGTTTACTGGCATTGTCATAATGAAGGAACACTCAAAGGTGGCAAAAAAAAAAAAGAAGAAGCCCTTTCATAGTCTTGGTCCTGTCTCTTACCAAATGAATGACCTTGACAAAGTATTTAGCCTTCCTGAACTTTAGTTTCATCACCAGTAGAGTGGGAAGGTTGGACTGGGCCGGTCCTAAGACATAATTCAACATTAAAATGCGGGAGCTGTCAGTGGCCATTATAGGCCTGCAGTATCCTTCATGGCATCGAGCTTCATGAACCACGTAATTCTGGCAACGAAGAAGTGCTTGATTTAGCAAGCCTCATACCTGGCTTGCTTCGATGAAATATTCAGCACAATTATAGCATATAGTCCAGTCTATTCTCCAAAAAGGAAAGAAATGAGAGGATTTTCTTGAAAGTATAGCCTTAAAGTACAGCATAGGGAAAACAGTCAA
Source organism: Carollia perspicillata (assembly GCA_004027735.1). Lineage (NCBI taxonomy): Eukaryota > Metazoa > Chordata > Mammalia > Chiroptera > Phyllostomidae > Carollia > Carollia perspicillata. Next base: position 21,964 of record PVKM010005809.1, on the reverse strand, counting down.
TATTGTAATAACTATGTGTGGTGCCAGGTGGGCACTGGGGGATGTTTTGTAAAGTACATGCTTGTGTAATGAATACAAAATGCTATAGATCTGAAATGAATACAAACTGAAATTGAACGTAAACTATAATTGAAAAATTATTTTTAATTTTTTTTAAGTGTAGCCTCAAAGCAACTGAGATGATGACTTTGAAAGTGCCCGCTTTCTCCCTGCTCTGTGGTTGGCGCTCAGACGTGCCTGTGGAACCCTCTGCAGTAGACGGGCAGACGTTCTACGCGAGGCCAGGCTGGTAGATGCGGCTGGTCGGCCCGCACTCACCGCATTTCACAGCAGCTTACCATCGGAGACCGGACTATTGCTAAATAAGAGTGAGGACATGGTCTCCCATGCTACCAAGCAAATATGAAGACCTGTTTGGTTTGGGGGGCACGTCTGTCACCAGTCTGTCATCCATGCACTCCATGTGGAGTAATACGTGCTCTCAATTAAACTGAATTATTTAATAGCAAAAGCTGTCAACCCTAGGGTGCCCCAGATGATAGTTCACTTCAAAATACTGTCAACCTGAAGACCGATCCACTCCACAAGCCCTAAATAATCAATAATAAAAACAACAGCACCTCAAATGAGTATCAAGGGATCACCAGGCCGTCTGGTCTAAGCAGGTCTCTTCCTAGCATCTCTCCTCTTACTGAGCATCATTATCGAGGAGATACTCTCATCACTTAAATAGGATTTTCAAATGACCCAGGATTAACACTTTTAGCAGTTAAAAAAAAATTCTGCTGCATTAGGTTTGACAGAACCTCCTAATTATAAAACAATCTAAATAAAAAGATAGGGACTTAGTGGGTGTGTTAGAGATTAGGAGTTTTCATTTTGCCATTTCCTATATGACTATAATGATTATTATCTTTGTCTATAAATCGTAAGCTGACTGAGGTTCATGAAAAATGATGTGGTTCCATAAAAAATAGTTACAACTGCCTTAAAGAAAGTCTTTCGAAAGTCTATATATGAAGTCGTGGCTCACTTTATGCTTATGTAATGTTACCATTTATTGGCTGTCTATACATTTCTGTTCCACACAACCATATCATGAGGTGCCATATTTGTAGGACTGTAAGATGCACCAGACCATAAGATGCACCTAGATTTTGGAGGAGGAAAATAGGAAAAAATTTTTTGAAGCAAAAATGTAGTAAAATATTTAATAACCTGTTACCCTGCTCCACCACCACCCCCTCCCCACCCTGCCACAGTGAGCCAGGTAAGCTACATTCGACTATAAGACGTACCCCCATCTTCCTCCCAAATTTGGGGGGGAGTGTGTCTTATAGTCCAAAAAATACAGTAAGAATTTTTTGTGCTAAGTTTACAATTGAGAATCCTAAGGCCCAGTATGGTTAATTAGTGACCCTCAACTAGCAAGTAGCCAGCTGATATAAAAACCCAAGCAGTATGGTTAATTAGTGACCCTCAACTAGCAAGTGGCCAGCTGATATAGTGACCCTCAACTAGCAAGTGGCCAGCTGATATAAAAACCCATCTGAGTCCAAATCAAGTAAGCTGTCAGCATGACCCTAGGTATCTTTCCTACAACTCTAATTCGAGTCTGAAGTCTGAAGTGGGCAGGATGCAAGTGAGTTCATGCAAGACGAAAGAGACAAAGTTGATGAGTCCTTCTTACCCAGCTACACGGCTACACACAGTGAAGTTAAGGGTTTGGAAATGAGTGTGCAAGCATTGGGCAGAGACGCAGAAGGACCAGAAAGAGTACCAATCGTGGAGAGTAGACAGGATTAGCTGCTGCATTTCCCAGAAAACCCAAGTTTAATCCCATCGTGACGAACCCAAAGGGACTTCCAAATTCTTGTTCTGATCTTGGAGTTGTATTTATATCTGCTGCTGGAAAATATGTCAGGTTTTCTGAAGCAAAACATAATCAATGCCCCCATTTTTTTTTTCTCTGAGCTCCTGCTATTTCCTATTGGTTTGATGAGCTATTTGGATAGATTTTCATGCTTAGAATCACTGGCATGCAGAAACTAATAAGAATAGCAATTATTTTAAACTCTAAACAGGAGATGTGAAGCACACTGCTATCATCCAACTGAGTTCTCACTCCTTTTTTCGATAGACAGCTAAAACATTCACATTTTTCTGACAAAGATGGGTTTAATATGGATGGTAAATAAGCCATTTTTATGTAAAAACTTATACGTTGGGATCTTTGGTTTCTCTGGGGATTTTAGTCCAAATGCTTTAAGGGCCACCACCTAGTTGTGTAGCTCTAGATAAGTCCTCTAACCTCACCCATGAAATTAGGGATTTAAAATAGGTGACCACTGTGATTGGAACATGGAAATAACAAAGGCTCCTCTCCTGGACCCTGCATGCTCAGCAGTAAATGTCACCTTGCTTTCCTTGGTCCTGTTATCTGAAATGTAGGGCTCTGACTTTAATCAAATGGAGTGTCTGTCTTGGAGAACAAGTTAGACAAATCGGATAATTTGGCCAAGGCTCGTTTAAAACATCTAATACTTAAGACACACTGTCCAATGGTCGCATTCACTAAATACAGTAAATGTTCTTCCCACCTTGAATTGGATATCAGAAAGCAAAGCTTCTTTAACTTCTTATCAGTTTCAACTTCAAAACTGCCCTCACTGGATTATAATATAGTTGTAATTTTACTTTTTACCTTTAAAGTACAATGTTTGAGAATGATTATTTTCTCTTTCCTTGGAGTTAGAATGAGTAAGTATTCATGGCATTGTACACTATACTTTTTGAAAATAAATTTCCATTTTAGTTCCACTTTAGTTCCAAGTTTTATTTTCCTAGAAAATTAATTTTTATCATCTCTGCAATTAGAAAATAATAACTATATAATTCAGTGTTTTCTTATTTGCTTTGGCCATCAGGAAGGTTAGTCAATCTTTTTTTGTCCAAATGTTCAAAATTTACCCGGCTCAAGTGCCTCAAAGCATTCTTTACTTCTGCTTTCTTCAGACTTTTTTTGTTCAGTTTTATCTTAAAGTATTTTATGTTCTATTATAATAGGTACAGATCTGCTCATGTCTTCGGACTTTTTTTGTTCAGTTTTATCTTAAAGTATTTTATGTTCTATTATAATAGGTACAGATCTGCTCATGTCTTCTTAGAAGTAGGAAGAGTTGAAATTAAAATCCTTTTTATTAAATAACAACGAATCTGTCCTCTTTACACTATTTCTCTAGTACCTAAGACAGTGTTTGGCAATGATAAGTATTTGTTGAAAAGAATGAAGGAATTTATGTGTGAATCAATGTTTTTCAATCTAAACGTAATGTATGAAAAAGCATTTTTTCACTATATCATACTGTCATGCCTGATATAGGAAAAAATCTATATAAATACATACATACCCTCCCACATATGCCACGTTTCAGAAAAAATCTATATAAATACATACATACCCTCACACATATGCCACATTTCAGAAAGTTTCAGAGAGATATAATTCATGTATAATAAATACATATATACACAGGACATGCAGAGACACATATGCATGGATTTGTAGGAATAAAACATATTTATTCTGACGAACGCAAATCTACATTTAAAATGGCACTGTCAATTTTTCTAGTGGAATTTTACTGTTATTTAGCTAATAATCATGATCCTGACTGAACAGAAGGAAAAGCCAAGGGCATGAGTAAGAAAGAGGACAGGAAGTTCCAGAGGGAAAACCGCGTGCGGGAACGAGACGAGGGCCACATTGGGAGGGAGGCAATGCAGATCAAAGGTGTCCGTCAGGTGAAACATGTCAGTGGTCACAGAATGCAGTGCTGAATCAGGTTGCTCCATCCCCCAGTTTCACAACATAGCAAACCAGCTACGCAGGGGAGGGAAGACAGAGGGCAGGACAAAGAAGCAATTATTTTCTGGCCCCTGGATACGCTTTAGCTGGTATTAATGAAAAGAATATTGGCTTGTTGGACTGTTTTGCTCTGAAATTGCTTATTACAAAGTCTTGAGGAAAACACTGTTTCAGAAGGCTCCAGAATGATTCAGCACTCTTCTCATTTAAGCCTGAAGTCACATGTGTGACGCGGCTTTTGTCCTGAGAGGCAGCAGCTCAGGTCTGCAAACAATACACCATCACGAGACCCAGGAGCTGTTTTGTTGGCAAGGCCCCTGCAACATGAATACAGTTTGCGTTGTGAACACAATTTTAGTTGTCGCTTACTAATCAATGCACCAGACGTGGGGGGGCTTTTCACCCCCAGGAGGGAGCCTTTGTGCATGGATTATAGCAAGGGAAACATTTCAGTAATCCTAAGAGGCAGAAAGAGGAGAAAACATGACCAACACACACGCACTCACACATACACATGCACCCCAAAGGCAGAGAAAAACCTTACGAAAGTGACTTACAGCACTAATTCCTACCACTCAGAATGACAAGGTTTACAGAGGAAACAGGCTCTGATTCCTGCAATCCAAAGCCACTCGCCTGAACCAACAGGCTTTGGCACACACTCCCCAGCCCGTGCATCTCTTTTGTCTTGCCTGTGCCTGCTCAGGTCTGGCTGGGTGTTGTGTCTGAAGTCCCGCGACAGTATCGTCAACCAGAATCCCAGCACATAGGTGAAAAGGAGCTAACAGACCAGCCATTCCAATCTCTCCAGTTTTTGGTACACAAGAATCTGAGACCAGAGAAGGAGAGAGATTCTAAAACAGCCACTATGTGACCTGGGATGAAACTAAGGTTCTTGCTGGAGCATTCTGTGCCACTCTCATTTCTCTTCTGGAGTTGGCATTTGTGGAACCAGTACCAAAGTCCTTACTCCCCTGATGTTACCTAAGGACCTCTGGGCTGCTCGATGATGTGATGCTTCAGCATTAGGCGAAGCACAGACCCAATCTTTCCTGGGCCAAAATTCAGAGGCATTGTGTGGAGATGAGTGGCCCTGCCACTGGTGAATACTTGTCTTGTGTTCACACAAGCCTCACTGCAACTCAGTGTAGTAGATACTCATGAACCCATTTGCAAGATGGGAAAACGGAAGTGAGGATTCAACCCAGCCTGGGGTTCTTATTCCAAGGTTAGACTCCTTTCCATCTTGTCACAGTTGTGCCTCCCAGAGTTTAATGCCTTCAAGCAACAGTCCTAATTCTATTCCTGGTACTTTGCTCCTGCCTCAGTCTGCACGTGAGCTGTTTCTCTGGGTGAAAGGCTCTCCCTCGACATCTGAACTTTCTCCTCACTAAGGTCTCAGCTCACAGATCACCTCCTCAGAGTTTCTCAGTGCCCAGTCACACTTTACTGTATCACCTGACTCAATCGTCCTCATAGCCTGTATCAGGATCTGAAATCATGTTTTATCTGATCACCATCTCTCACCCTTGGAAGTCCCATGGGGTCTGTTTGGCTACATTTCCAATGCCCAACACAGAAACAGTTTACACCATTCATTTATTAAGTGAATATTAAGTCCCTCTTTTAACCTCTCCATTCCCTGTGAAAATATACGACAGCTATGGGCCCAGGTTAGGGATTCAGCCTAGGCTTGTGGTACAAAATAGGTCTGACCTCTAAAAATATTTCAGGTCACTATCAACTTAATGGCATTTGGACTATGCCTTAACCAAGTAAAGAAAACAGGCCAAAAACTTAACTGGCGATGAGAGAGAAAGAGGTCTTTTTAGGGTGGTTTATGTTGAAGAAAAGCATCACAGCAGCTTGGTACCGGGTTATTATTTATAAAAGACTAAAAAGCCACTGGCAGACAGACAAACTTGACTGTCACACCCACCTTCGCCAGCCTACTCTCTACAAAAAGGAGTGTCTGTGAGTGATGAGGGCATGGAGATGGTCCATCTGAAATCCACTAATGAACTGTTCCTCCCCCTGCAAACTGATATCACTACATACAAGGTCATGGCTCTACAAGGTCATGGCTCTGCTAAAAATTTCAATGATCATTTTAACAACAAAAAGAGAGAGGTGATGAAGGAATAAGAAATGGAAGCACAAGGAGCATCTCTGTGAGGTGCCCAAGAACACGTAAGTCATCAAGGCCCCTTTGTTCTCGGTGGGGGACCCTATTTACTGGGATCTCATTGAAAATCATGGCAGAGAGGAGAAACAGGCAAGCAGGTGAGGGGTGTCCTGAGTAACTGTAGTCACTTTGCATTGTGCAGACCAAGGCCATGATCAGAATCTTAGGTTCTCAGCTTCTATCGCCACTTGGTTCTGACGATGGGGTTTGTGAGTTGGTTTGCTGGCAAAGTCCCTTCAAGTGATCCCGAGACCAGGAAAGCAGTCACAGAGGAGGGCAGTCGCCGTTGCTGAAGGTCCAGAGTCCTTCCCATTTGCTACACAAAGAGATAGATGCTTGCCACCCAAATGAGGGAATCCCACTAAGCAGCCCTGGAAGCAGCAGGGCCAATATAAGCCACTAAGAGAGAATTTTCACAAAGACAAAAGGAGAAACAGACTCTTTAGGAAGAAGTAGGGCGATCCATTCATTTCCCCTAAAGAAGCATTCGGTAATTTCTATATGACACCGTACGCAGAGGGTTATTTCAAGGAGGGTGGTTATTTCCCAATTACATGTTTCATAAGACAGCTCCATAAACTTAGAAGTTATCAGAATGAATTTTTGCTGGACAAACCACAGAGATTTTCCTCAGTGGAATCAGTGAGTCAGGTAATTGCAGTGAAGCAGTGGAAAGGGTTTTAGATCTCACAAGTGTCACTTAAATTCTCTGAGCCTTGGTTTCTTCACCTTAAAAACAGAGAAAACAATACCCACTTTAGCAGTTTGCTGGGAAGACGAAGATTAAGTGAGATGTATGTGTTTCCCCACGCACATGAAGGTAGGCACTCAGCAAGTAAACCCAAATTCATGGACTAACCACAGCAGCATCTTAAAATCCAGACAGTCTTTATACTCCCCTGCATGGGGGGCATCCTTTTATACTCCCCTGCATGGGGGGGCATCCTTTGATACACATCAACTCAACCCTTTATATAAATGTTAGCATTCACCTAGAGCAGTTTGTTGAAAACTAAAGGGTTATTGCTGCCCAAACGGTTCCTCCAAGGCTCAACTTCCCACACTGCAGGAGGCTAATCCGCACAGCTGCTGCTATTTACAAAGTGTTATCGGAACCCTCCGGCCAATCTCAGAACCCAGTGTGCCCACATACTACCCACTGGAACCAAGCCATCTAAACTAGCAGGAGGCATCTACTCTTGCTGGGTGTCTACTTGTCACCGGTTTATCTCTTAGGTGCTCAAGCCTGTAGGGAATATGCTTCTCTATTGCAGAAGCCTGGATTTCTGCTAATCCTACAATCAATAAGTGGTAAGAGATCACAATTTCAAGATTCTCAGCCCAATGGTGGAGTTATTTTGAAAAAAAAAAACAGGGCTTGGGGCAAAAACTCACAAGACTAATTGTGTCAACTTAGGCTCATTTGGGATGAACACATAGAGGAATTCTTAAAAGAGAGATGGGCTAAGCTGTCAATTTGCAGCTTTAAACTGATTCATTTTGCCAATAATCAAACTTCCATTGGGGCTAGAACTCCTTAGTGGATCCGTTTTTCATTTTGACAGTGGCTGCATTTGCTGAGAAATATTTCTGTCACATTAGATATTTCTTGTGCTGTATTAACCATCCTAACAAGGACCACAAAGGCTTGGGCTGGTAACATTCTGCTGTTTGGCACATTTCACCCAGGAGTCCATTCACCCAGACAAGGCTGCCAGTTATGCACATAGAGTTGAGTTCCTTCCCACGTCCTTCTCAGTATTGTCACATGGCATCTGTGCCTGATGCCCCAAGTACGAACTGTAACAAGCACTGATACTGTGGGACAAAATGACCCGTAGCTGTCTCCAGCTTGGAAGCACAGGGTGGGCACGATTCATAGGACCTATACAGGTGTCCTCTAAGAAGGGGCCAGCTGTCCGAGTTGCAAGTCTACAGCAATCTTGAACTTGGTCTCCTAGGTGTGGGTGCCCAGGCACAGTAGATTCTGGGCATGGAGCCTCCACACTCGTTTTGTTCCCCACTAGCTAGTGACAAAGGACTTTTCAGCAAACCACAGGCCTTGCCCTCAGTCCTTTGGCTGCATGGGACTAGGGCAGCCAGACTAGACACCAGCAGCAGGGCTCACATCCTCCCCAAGGACAACCAGCCACACCAAGAGATTTTTTCCACAATCCGAATCCCTTCTGAAAGACTTCCTCAAAATGTAAGTTCTTAGAAAGAGCATCTAGAGCATCTATAATGTCAAAACACAGGTTTTCTAATGATAAGGTTTAACTTGAGCTGAAAAAATAGTAACTAATCATTTCTCTTCAAAAGCCTAGTAAGGATAGACGAATGATTCTACAGCTGTGCCTCAAAGATCAGTTATACTAGTGTGGGAAGCAAAACACATGAGCTAGAAATGGCATTGAAACAGGAGGTTGTTGTTCATGTAGAGGTGTAAGTAAGCTGTATGTATGACAATGTGTAATGTGGCCACTGAAAGCCCGGTGTGTACATTACCGAAAGTACACGTATCCAGAAGGAGAAAGAAGAAAGACCTTCCCCAGAACAGACAGGTTAAGTGCCTCTTGGAGTCGCATTCAGCTCCGAGCACCATATTCTGAAAAGGGAGGTTATGACTAGCTGAGAGAGTGCTCAGAGGAGCATGGGCAGCCTGACAAAGCACCCTGGAGGCAGGGCTGAGAGTGATGGACAAGTGACCAGTGACAAGTGCCTGCAGGAATGTCATGTGGAGCCAGACTGGATTTATTCCATACAGCCTAAGGGATGGGACCTGGGTAAATTGATAGGTTCCAGCAATTTACCCAGTCCCAACAGCCGAGCTGATGGCTTGAGCTCCTGAAACTTGGATTGTGAGATCACGAACGCCCTGGTAGCTGAGACTCAAGTGCAGCACAGTGACCATTGGGCGGAGATTTTAAAGGAGTTCGTGTTAAATAGAGAGTTGACCTTGGCAAGCTCTGACACCCTCCCAGTGGTTTAAGTTCAGTTATTTTCTACAGCAATACCTACAAGTTTCCATTGATGGGATCAAATACCTGCCTTTTTTTTTTCTCTCTACTCAAATTTATGGATATGGTTTACCAAAGCAAAGTATGTTTTGAGGTCTCCCTTGTTAAGGACTTATCTTGTAATATACTTGGTCAGAAAATTGCAGACGTCTACTTTTCATCAGAGAATACATAAGTACTTCCTGCCCATTGGGTTATAAGGAGATGTTTATAGTACTTCTTCCAAATCCAGAGCAAGAGATTAAATTCTTGTTTGGGAATGAATCTTTAGGTTATTCAACTTAGTGGTAAATGGAAATCATTAAGGGTTGGAAGAGATGGATAAATATTTTCTCACTAGAAATAAGATACAAGCATGTTAAAGGGAAAAGGAAAAAAAAAGAAGTTTTTAGATCATTGAGCACGACAGTCAAAGCCATGGGGTTTAATTCAAGCCTTTACACATCAAACACACACACACACACACACACACACACACACACACACACACAGATACAAGAAAACAAGAGAACAAAACTCATCCATTAAATCACAGTTCTCAGTTTTTTTCTCATGTAATGAGAAGGGGTAAATTAGCTGATTGCCAAGGTTTATTTTATCTTAAATACTTTATGATTTTGTTAGAACCTTAGAAAACAAAGAGAAGTGGAAATGTAAAAGAGAAGAATATAACTTGATTTCTCATTTACTATATGTATCAGGTTGCAAAAGAAAGTGATAGATGTGGAGGAGAAAGCCCATTCGACCAACTTAACTTGTTAATTTGAAGACACAAAATTAAACTCAATCCTGCTTGAAAACAAAAGGAACAATATTTGAGAAAGAAATTATGCCCAAAACAATGTGCATAGCATGTAGAAATCCACTGTAGTGATCCATCTTCACAGCTACTGATTTGTACGTTACACAGAGCTGCTAAGTACCAGTAACACTTGTTGGGCTCATGAAAGCACATGAATGACAGTGTTGTTGGCCACAGAAGTCACCCTGCCGTACTTCCTGAAAGTGTTCTGATCATTCTCACTCATCCATAATGGAGGATTCTCTCGCAGAATAAAAATGGACTAATTATAGATACAAATGAATACCTGGAAGGAATAGAAAGTCAGACACTTCCTCTGATTAACAGCAGCACACATTCCCCGAAGTACTTTCCATTACAGATTTGTGATAATGTAGGCCAGTTTCCCAAATTCAAGAGTGAAGAGCTAGATACAAACCAGGACATTTGATTCCAAACTAGATGATTGACTTTTGACAACTAGAAATGGAAATAAGAACTTGTCATACTCTAAATCACATATTTCTAAATAATCATCTGTGATGGGCTCCATTTATTGTCTTATTTCCCATGTTTACTTGGTTCCCCAAGGGCTTGTAAAAGAGCACGGAGCTTACTGCTAAAAATATATCATATCTAGAAAATAAATTAGAACAAACATTACTGATCAGTGTTCTCTCATTCCTTAAAAAAGCAACATTGTATTTCTGTAGCATTTATGCATAGGAGGAATTCTCGGATTCAAACTTTGAATCAATATGTGACAGATACTAAAGTCCTCAACTTGCTTCAACAAGACATAATCTATTTATGGCAAGTGATAAGATCAAATCCCCACTCAGCCACTTACCAACTGTGTAATTATTTTAGAAAGTTACATAATTCTCTGAACTTTAGGTTCTTCATAGGTGCAATGGGATTAATAATGCCCGTCTCTCGTGGTTATTGTAAGAATTAAATGAAATGAAGCATGGGAAAAAATTAGCTCAGTGCCTGTCACTTAGTGTCAAGTTCTCTCCCTCTGTTTCTTCCTTCCTTTCTTTTCTTGAAATCAAGCGACTTGGAGAAGCTGGAGCAATAAAAGTTTCATTCAAACAGAACATAGATTATGTGAAATCAGGAAGCTCAGGTCTTACTGTTTACTGCCTTCCTCCTGACAAGTAACAGTGATAGAAAATGATACATCTGTCTGCAGAGAGGTTCACAGTAACGCAAAGGACTCGGACATTTCTTCTTCTAGTCCTCACTACAGCTCTGTGATGTGGGAGCTAGGAAACTGATTCCACAGATGAGGAACTGAAGCTCAGGAAGGTCAATGGCTTCTCTCAAAATAAGCTACCAGAACTACAAATTGACTTAAGAACTACAAATTGACTTAAGTTTTCTGACCCAACTATACTCCAGCAGCCTCTTTTTCTGGTTCTCAAAGCTCTCCCTGAGGCCAAACCCTGAGCATCTCTAGAGGGATGTAAACTAATCTCTGGTTCCCTTTAGACGTTGTCTTATCTTCTGGTGCCAAGCCCACCGGTTGACCTTCATGATCACTAGTACTGATGATGGTCCTGTGCTCAGCTGCACGGCAGGGGGCAGTGCAAAGTACTGTTACATCAATAGGTGAAGTGATCCCCTCTCCACTATTTGTGGATTTAATGCTTCAGCTACTTTTGTGGTTTTAATAATTTGGCTATTTTTGTGGTTATATTCTTAGGACATCCAACCTGTATCAAGGAAATCATTTAAAAAGACATGGGGCAGATTAATTAAATATAGTTTTTGTGTTATCTTTCTATCTGTAGAATCCCTGAAGCTGAAAAGAAGGATTCTGAGATAAGAGGATCATTTGCTTGGGATCCTATGAAAGGAAACCCACCAGCCGGCCTGTTTCCTTGCTAATGGAGAGGAGGGGCTGGAAAGAATTGCGAAACCTCTAGTAACCCTGGGCTGGCAAACACCCACCCCAGCAGGTTACCATCAACTTTGCTGTCACATAAAAGATGCACCCAGGCTTTAAAATAAATTTTAAAAAATGCTCCACTGATCTTTGCAAGGAACAGACTTTTAAGTAGAGTCCAGATGGTGATGGATGAGCATAATATTACCCTGTCCTTCTCCAAGGCAGGCTAATTGCGCATCGCGCATGGCAGTCGGTGTTCACTGTTAATATTTTCATGACATCTGAGTTGGAGATTAAAATTTGTGAAGAGCAGTGAGATCCCAGGAAAAAGGATGGGAAGCCACTGCTGCTTTCAAATGCAGTAAAACAGATGGGTCTCCCATTCCAGACGTGAGCATTAAAATATTTAAGATTCCTTGTAATGCTAGAAGCCCCGAGAAGGAAATCTCAACCTCTCTCTCTCTCTCCTCACCCTCATTTTTCATTGCACACTTATAGATTGTGAAGTTAATCCCAGAGGGCTAGATTACATTTTCTTTTTAAAAGCTAGACTGTAAACTTAGGACCCAACATATTGACCAAGCAATTAAATAATGATAGGGAAATACAGCCACACTCCTTAAGTATAGGAAAATAATAACTACCATAATAACTACTATCTTGAAATATCCTCAAATACTTTAGAGGTGATCTAATTGTTCCCCTGCACTCCCTCATGGGAAAGGTGTTATTCTTTTCATCCTGAAAACAAATATAATACCTACTCTCTATAATTGTCATTTCTTCTGAGAAGCTTCATTTTTTGTTTTCCTGTTCATCTTCACCATATGGACTTAAGACACCCAAAATAATCTGTTTTCATAGATGACTGATTAAGATTCAGTGTTTTCCAAGCTGTTGTGATCATATACCCTATGAAATTATAAAATGTCCACAAATACAGAAATTTTAAAGGATCAGATACAAAATAAACATAACTTGAAAGTCTCGTCTTCTGCAGAGCTCTCCTGGGGTGTGGAAGCACCCCTTCCTTTGGAGCAGGCAGTGGGGAAAGAAGAAAGCAGAGAAAGAATTAACGTGGTTCTCTTCTTCCTCACTCCCTTCAATAAGCCCTGACAATTGCAACTTTCACAATGAGTTCTACCTGCAGCTAATGGGTAGGGTGAAAGGAAAATGGGAAGAAAAGCAAAAGAAGGAAAAAAGAAGAAATGCAAAAGAGACAGAAGAACGGAGCGGGTAATAGAAGCACTGAGTGACTCTTTCTATGCATCAAGGTTAGGGCACAGGAGGCTTCCAGTGGGCACTGTAATAGTTTGCTAGGGCCGCCGTGACACAGTACCACAGACTGGGTGGCTTAAACCATGGGAAGTTACTTTCTCACAGTTCTGGAGGCTAGAAGTCCAAGCTCGAAGTGTTGGCAGGTTTGGTTCCTCCTGAGGCTTTTCTCCTTGAGTTGGCAGAGGGAAGGGCGCCTTCTTGCTGGGTCCTCACAGGACCTTTCCTCTGTGTGTGCACATGTCTGCTGTCTGTCTCTCTGTGGGTCCCCACTTCCTCTTCTTAGAAGGACACCAGTCAGATTGGATTAGGGCCCACCCTAACAGCCTCACTGTAACTTAAATGTCTCTTTAAAGGCCCTGTCTTCCAGTACAGGCACAGTCAGAGGTGCTAGGGCTTAGAGCATGAGTCTGATGGGAACATAATTCAACCTGTAACATGCATCTTCTGCTTTTAGGCAAGAGTGATTGATATTAAAAATATGTAACAACCATACAGCATGAATGCTGTAGGAAATGGTTTTTAAAAGATAAACTGAGATTCGCTGAAATTTTTAAGAGTTTGTTTATGCAAACATGGATTCAAATTGGGCAGGGCCAAACCAAAAATGCTTAGAGTGCTCCGTCAGCAGCTAGGAGAAAGACTTTTGTAGAGCAGACACCAAAGCAAAGTAAGGAAGTGATTTTATTGGCTGTGGCCTAAGTGGTTGCCACTTCCCATCCCCCACCCACCACTGCCCTAGTTTCGGATTCAGTGGGGCCAGAAGTGTGCATTTGTAACGAGTTCCCTGGTAAGGCTGCTGCTGCTGAGGAACCGCACTGTGAGATCCACTGATCTGGTGTTACAAGTGCTGGGAGCTGTGGAAGCTCTGAGGAGGAGTTTCCAGCTCTCCCTGGAGGGCAAGGGGGTTCAGAGGAGGTTTCATAAAGGAAGTGAGTTTTAAAGGACAATCGGGGAAGCATAAGGGAGCGGAGGATTGGGACATGCCAAGTACATTCAGTTCTAAAGGACAGAAGGAGAAAGTATGTATGGTTTGTAGAAGAATGCAAATAATCATTCCGTTTAGCTAGGATGAAGTCTGAGTTTGAAGTAGTCGCAGGAGATAACGCTGCAGGAGTAGGCAGGGCCCAGAGCCACAGTAGAGGGCCTTGTGTGAGCACTGTCCTGTAGGTGATTATGGGAGCGTGACTGCCCAGAGCCGAAGTTGGAAAACAAAAATGTGTATGAAGAAAAGAATCCTGGCGGAAGAACTCTATCACAGTTCTCTTCCTTCAGAAGAGGCTTCTTTCTGAGCCGGGCGCAGGGCTTCCCAGACTTTTGGAAGAAATCCTTGTCACGTCTCTGAAGTGACAAATCTCACTGGAGGTGACAGAAGAGTAGAGTGTGTTGATTACATATAACTAGTAAACTGGGTGTTGGGAGTGTTAAGTTTTTGCCTTTGACCTATGACACTGGGCATGAAACAATAATTATTTCATTATGATTGACTCTTGGAAAACCCTAATAAGCTTCACCCACTTCTAATGGTCTCCTGGTCACTCAGAGGGCAGAGGTGACAGGCGGGATTGGTTGAGAGGGAGACCCCGCTAGCACAAGTTATAATGCAATGTGCTTCATTCCTTTCTTTCTAGGGGAAGACGATGACGATGACGAGTGTGGGGAGGAGAAGCTGCCCTCCTGTTTCGATTATGTGATGCACTTTCTGACTGTGTTCTGGAAGGTCCTGTTTGCCTTCGTGCCCCCTACAGAGTACTGGAACGGCTGGGCGTGTTTCATTGTCTCCATCCTCATGATTGGCATACTGACTGCTTTCATTGGTGACCTGGCTTCCCACTTCGGCTGCACCATTGGCCTGAAAGATTCTGTGACCGCAGTGGTGTTCGTCGCACTTGGAACTTCAGTACCAGGTAGAGAATACATTCACATATGAGCCCCCCGATGTGAAAGCCCATTTGCCTTATGACCTTATCTTATCTAACAGTTTCAAGGACCGTGATGACAAACCAGGCCTCTGAAAGACAAGAGCCCAAAAATATGAATAATGTCCCTGCCAAGACATTGTCATGGCATCTTTCAAGGTTAGAAAGCTGGTCAGTATCATCGTGATGACAGGAAGGCATCCCCAGAGGGACTGCATGGCCTGAGGGACAGAACAGGATGATGTGACGGATGGATCTGTAGCTGAGCTCCCCAATGCAATCAGCACTTCCAAAAACACAAAACAAATTACAGCATCATCTTCAAGAACAAAACTTCCTTTGGGTTATTTCCATAAAATTCTGTACTCATTGGGTAACTGAGATAAATCCTTACCGAAGGCCTGATACGATATTCTCTTGACCCAAATGTTAATGGGAGGAAATAAAAAGAGGCAGACGTTGATCAGGAGAGGGAAAAAGCAACCTCATAAGGCACACGTTTCATGGACCCCCCTTCATGCATTCCTGTAAGCTGAATTTCTCTCCTACCCTACAACGTCAGCTCGTTACGGTTTGCTCCAACTTCTGAGTAAGATATCATCCTCCCAACATGACATGGACAGCAGTAATTTTCAAATTTTGGTGGGCATCAAAATGACCTGGGAGCTCCTTTTAAAAAAATACAAATGCCCGAGACCCATCACCAACCAATAGAATCAGAAGATCTAGAGGAGGGGCCTAGAAATGTGTGTTTTTCGAGTTCACAGGTGACTCAGCTACACATCAGACCTTGTTGTAACTGAAGTTCTGGGCCTATTCCCCAGCACTAGTTGACATCTTGACAGGTGTGCAGCCTTAACTCTGAGCAACCTGCATTCAAGGTCAAGTGTTACAATGCTCAACCTGGGGGAGAGGCAGGACATGAGGGGACATACAGCCCGGCTGATGGTACCATTCAACATTCCACATTTACCACAGCATTTAGGTAAATGCTGCGATTACTACTAACATTTGCCATCGTGGGCAACCTTGGCTTTTGGTTTTGAGTCTAAAACAAGTACGATTTAAATCATGTCTGCTTCTTCACTGGAATCCTCTAGCTGTTTTCCACTCAGATACTTAGCATCTCAGTGACCGAATATAACTTACTAAACTTCTCAGAGCCTCAGTTTATGTATAAAATCAGGATAACCATACTTAACTTGCAGAATTGTGGTAAGGACTAGAGAAAACATCATCTATTCATTATGCACCCAGTAGAGCACCTGGGATATAGAAAGAATTCGATAAAACGGTGGCTTTTGTGATGATTTATGTTGAATAGGTTAGGGGGACCTGACCAGTATAACTCTGGACACTTTGTACATGAGTAATCAGGGATGAAGGGTCCAGACTTATTCTGGTCGGCCATACCACATGATGCCACCCAGTTGATGGACCATTTGGGAGTCCTGATGACAGCGCCTGGCCTGTTCTGGTGATGGAGGCACCAGGGGTTCAGGACGTGCTAAGTCCTGCCTGAGTGGGCAGGACTGTGCACAGTCTTCCGGCCGACTGCCCACCCTCCGAGCACAGCAGGCTCCCTCTCGGCCCCAGCCCTCTTCTAGCAGTTCCACATCCGTCTTTACTTTGAATTCTTTTCAAAAATGACCAGAAATTTACCAACTAGGAGGAAAAATGTAGAATATTCATATTTTAAGTTGCTTTGTTTAAAGAATACACACACACACACACACACACACACACAACTAGAGGAACTAAACATCATGGTTATCCATTGCTTTGTCTGCAGTTATTATAAGAAAATCTTTTGGGGCCCACTTTGGCCCAGCTCAAATCACTGCATCAAATGGTGCCCACATTAGCTTACTGTTGGCTGTGGGTTTGACCCTTGAGGAGAATATGTTCAAACTGTGACAGCGAAGGTGAAATTAGGTCTCTCATCAGTTATTCAAAGTCAGCAGTTGGTCCTTGTAAATGCATCTCTTGCTTTCAAAAGGATTTTTAAAATGTTTTTCCTGCAAAACAATATGTTGTTGTTTTTTAATTTCCAAACTCCTCATCTCAATATCTAAAAACGGCTCCTTTCTCTAATACCAATCTTGCAAAATGGCTGTCTGCATCTTTTGCATTAATGCTTCCGAGCAGTCTGCAGTCATCCGGTTAAAAATATTTTTCTGTAACATAAAATGTGGAATAAAGTAAACCTCAGTGTTCGGAGGACTCATTTGTTCTGCCACTTAACACCACCTCAGTTCCCAGGGAGAGGCATCAACAGGGAAGAGAGCCTATTGGGAAGAATGCGACAGAATCATTTTGTTGTCAGAATGGTCCCCCTACGCTGCCACAGATTCTTCCCATTGGGATACAGATGTCTTTCCTCTGTTACTGGGAGAATTCCTGTAATTTGATACAACATTAACTGTGCAGCATGGTCCCCACACAATATATTCATAGGTAATCACAAATAATCGTATCTGTATCAACTTTTATTTTCAAAAAGCAGCTGTGCAAATTGAACAAGATGCTGAATGAACATAATATTTCTGACCTTATTCCTCAATGCTGATAATTCTGACCAGCGCTTTACTTTATCTCCTGACTTTAAAAAAATAACAATGCCATTGTTCCCAAAGCCCAGGTGCTACAGGCAGAAGAAGGAGGAGGAAAACTCATCCTCCTCATTTAGAGCCTGCCATTAACTGGCACTGGACCAGGGCCCGGCTTTTTCTCTAGGCTGATGTCTTGACACTTTCCCTAAAGTAGAAGAGCTCCTGGCTAGTAACTGATACACCGCTGCCCCTTTCTAGGGAGACTCTCAGATTCTTAGCTGATGATGGCCTAAAGGGCCCTTGGAAACGCACCCTGCCTGAAGGAAGAATTAAATAATCATTTGAAGTGTTTTTCCCATGGATTTTGAGCAACATGGTAAGAAGTGCTTAGGACTTTCTAAATGAGAGAGAGCTTCTTCATCATAGAACTGGTAGCAAATGCTCATTATAACCTCCTGGCAGAGAAAGATTCCCGAGGGTCTTCACTCCCCCTCAACCTTTGGTTACGCATGCATAGAAGAGCTTAAAGACACATCATAGGTTAGTACAGGAAGGACCTGCTTTTCCTGAATCACCTTTTACAGAGCTGTCTCTTTGGAGAAGAGTTCTGGACAGTCTCTTTCCACCTCTGCATCTTCGTTATTCATAAACTCTTGAAAGTGCGGCAGCCATATGACTAAAATTTTTTTTTCTGTAAAATGAAATGCGGATGGCAGTTGGGGTGAGCCAGAGCCTGGCCGCCAGCCCTCTTCTCTTCTGGGTCCCTGCTCATTCCCTCCATCACGGATGGGCCCATCACATCGGTCGCCGTGGCTGACACGCTGTCTGTATGCCAGTGGTCACCAAGTATGTATCCCCAGCCTCGACTTTCCCCTGAACTCTAGGCTCATGTAACAACTGCCTTCCCTGTACTGATGCCAGATGTGTAATTTGCAGCTCAAAATTACCATGTCCAAAATAGAACTGCTGATTTCCACTGCCTAAGCGCCTTGTCCTTCAACCACACCATTTTGTTCCAGATCTCGCCTTTCTCAGGAAAACGGCACAGTCATCCGCCCAGGTGTCCCTGTTCCCTTTCCTCATCCCTGCAGCCGGTCCCTCCGCACCTCCTGCAGATCGTTCCTCTCAAGTCTCTCTCGATCAAACCCACTCAGCTGTCTCCCCACCACTGCCCCTCTGGTCTAGACAGCAGTACAGACCCGCCGTAGCCTTCCATCTGTCTTCACGCTTCTGCTACACATTGTTTTAAGGGACAAATCCAGCCACAACTCAAGGCTGCTGCTCATTTCACTTAGGATAAACTTTAAAAGCAGCGCACTGGCTTACAGAAACCTACGTGATTCCCCCCGCCTGTCTTTCCGCTGCATTGTCCTCCTTGCCCACTGTCCTGTGGCCCCATTGGCCTTTCCACTGTCCTCCTCGCAGCAAGTTCGCTCCTTCCTCAGGGCTGTCCGAGCTTGTTAAAATGCTCTTTCTTTCACTGATACAAGATTGGCTCTTTGTCTCAATTGTATCTCATCTTAGATACAAAATTGGCTCTTTGTCTCAATTGTATCTCATCTAAATATTACTCCAAAGAGATCATGCAATGCGAAGTGGTCTACCAGTTCTGCTCTGTTACACCACCTTATTTTCTATATTTATTACTGTCTGGGTTTTTTGGTGTGTTCATTTTTCAATAGAGTATATAAATTTATTCAAATAAATATTGTCTAACTCTCTCACTGAAATGTAAACTTCATGGGAACACAAATCTTGCCCTTTTTTCCCTGTTATATCCCTGGCTGCTAGAATAATGCCTAACTAACACAGAAGCAATGCAGCTGTGTGTGTCCATGTGTGTATTGTGCATATAAATGAATGTACACATAAGTCATTTAGTCATTAGTATAAGTTGGTTCAGTCAGGTTGCTTTCTTCCTAGTGCCTTCTAGAGACAGCTAAGAATTAAAGTTATGACTGAGAAGATTACATACTTCTATAGTGTGGCTTATTTTTGAGGAATAGAATATATCTGAGCAAGGTATTGTAGTAAGACAGGGCAACAGTAACTAAGAAACTCAGAACAGAAACATTTTTCCTCTTGCATGATTTTAACTACACTGGGAACTTTATTTTTCACTCTACAGGACTTCCTGCTTCCAAGACCCAGAACTTTTAAAACTTTAGGCATGCTCTGTGGAGTGCTAAATAGGCATTTTTCAATAGCTTGGCATGGGTTCATAACTGTTATATCACACTGCTTCTGTGGAATAAGCTTCAAAATCCAAGGGAAGAAAATGTCAGAAGGAACATTTGGCGCCCAGCCTTTTTAATACTCAGTACCACCTGTAAAGGCACATTCTTTCTGCCTACAGTTACTTACTTGGGTAAAACTTGGGTACATGGAGTCAAGACATTCTGGCTTCTATACAAGATTCCAAATATGGATTTTACTTTTATTTCTTGCTGCTAGTGGATTCAAAACAAAGTACGAATTCTTTCTTAATTGCACAGGAAACCCTTAGGTGCTGATGAGTTAGGAATATTTTCATATACTCACTAGGCCCTTCTCCTTGGCCTTCCTCCATACATCTTGACCGAGCCCGTGCTGAAGCTCGCCTACCACGGCCCACCTCTTCCCTTTACCGCATGTGTACTCCTGGGGCCAGAAACTGAGCGTTCCAGCCTGTCCCTCAGCCTCCGGCATCGTCCGATTTTCTGTTGGCTTGGAGTGTTTTGAATATCTTTAGGATTCTGTCAAGTAGGAATTATTTCATGCTATAGATTTTAAGGTATGAAGTGAAAAGAAATAGATGACTTTAGGGGGTTTTCCCACTTCATTAGAAACTTTTTTGAAAATAATACTGTTTTAGAGAAAATGCATGTCAGTTTGAAATCACATCATTTCTAGACTTCTAAATGCCATAGGAAGGAATCTGTATACGACTAGTTATACAGGCTGCGGACTTTGTTCTCTTGGCACAGCATTCGTGAATGTGCACCAAGGCGGTCTGGTAACAAGAGCTTTGGAACCGAATTCGGGGAAAGTGGGCTTCTAACCATTGTTCACTGTGCGGCTGGAATCAGCTTACCGACTCTCTGAGCCTTGGTTTTCTTCTCCGTAAGACAGGCATGACAATACATGGCCATTCCAATAGAGTCCATGATGGGATTAGTAATATGGGTCTCAGAGCATTTCGACTGACAATTGGCATAAAAAGTAGGAAATAGTTATTTTCTATTTTTTCCTATTTTTCTATTTTTTCTATTTTTTATTTTTTTCTATTTTTCTATTTTCTATTTTTTCTGCATATTTTCTGCAGTATCTATTAATTCTTTAGGTTATATCATTAAGTGATGAGAAGCTATTTTGCCTCCTCCAAACGTTTATTTTTTTGTTCCTTAGATTCTTTCAAAAATGAGATTTTCTGTTTGTCACCACTAGAAAATAATATTATTAGTTTTGGGGACAAAAAATCATTAGGTATTGATCATTTTAATTTTTCAGCTATTAATTTTCCGATCTTCAACTATTCTGAAACTAAGGTACTCTAGAGTATACTTAAGTAACAGGTTCATCACAGCTTATTATGTCCTGCTGCTTTACTTCTCAGTGGATCCTAAAATAAGTCCAATGGTTGTACAGGTTGCATACTGCAATCTGATGCCCCAGAGACACACGAAGTAGCGTGTCCCTGGATGTATTGAGTGGTGGCCCTGTGTAAAAGCACTTGGTAGCATACAGTAGGACATTGAGCACCAGTGTCCTCGGCTACACAAGAAAATTAGGGCTCAGAGAGAATGTTTAAGTGGCCGTGGTGCCACTTCCCCCAAGAGATCCTAAAGGGCATGAATATTTTGTTTCCAGAGACAAACTAAGCCCTCAGTTTCTTTGCCACCAACAGAGGTCAGGACTGCTGGAGACAGGCCCTTCGGTCTGTAGTCAGGCCGAGAGGCAGAGCCACCTGGGGACACAGCCAGAGGAGTGGCACAGGCAGCCTAATCAGCCAGATGGCATTCCAAGGGCCCTGATCTGAACTTCATGCCAGTGAGGACTGTCTGGAGGTGAACCACTGCGGCACACTTTCCCATGCACATGTGATGTCACCAGCATAGAAGGAAGCCCACAAAAGCAAAAATTGACAAGAACAGATCGAAACAAAGAAAAGCTAGACACCTGATTTCACAAGTTTGCTCCATAGATGGCACAAGAACTGCCCATTATCCCAAACGAAGAAACTGGGGATTAGACTGCATGCAATAGGCCAAGGGCATTTTGGAAAAATCCGGGAGAGAGCCATTCCAAAACTATGAGCATCCTTTATTTTTCTTTGCTCCATAGAAGAGTTTGTATTTTTAAGGTTTTTTGTTCAACTTACTTTTTCTCAAAGGGCCACACTGCAAGGTGCCTGGTGTCGAGCACAGGGCCGGAGGGAGACTAGGATGATAACAAAGTCAGTCCACCAGGATATGGCGGGGGAGCGGGGTACTG
>PVKM010005808.1:0-46189 GCA_004027735.1 Carollia perspicillata | reverse complement strand
GGGGGGAAAGGGGAAAGGTTGTCAGGAGCATGTGTAAAGGACACATGGACAAAGCCAAAGGTGGGTGGGATCAAAGGTGGAAAGTGGCCGGGGTGGGGGGTGTGGTGGTGGGGGAATGGAGACAACTGTGTTTGAACAACAATAAAAAATATGAAAACAAATACGGTCTGAGACATATTTGACTTAAGACGCACATTAGATATTTAAGTGGAAGCATCACTAGGCAGCTGAATGTACAAGTCTAGAAGTAAAAGAGTTGGAGCTGGGATACATTTTTGGATTCATCAGTATGTGAGTTCATGGTTTTTAATAAATATATTTAATGCATAACATAATGACCATGATCATTCACAAAAGTAGTGTAATGAGAAAGCTTTGAAACAGCTCTCAGTACTTTTAATGTCTCTAATCTTTGTTATTCTTGCTAACATATACTCTGAAGAAAATATTTAAGTGATTTTTAAAAAGATAAGGTAAAAACAGCCCATTTGTTCATTGCCTCTAATTTCTAGAGGTTAATGGTTTCTCTTGTAATCTTCTAAACTTTGCTGTACATAACACAGTGCCCATATATATAGATATATGTATAGCTGGATGTATTGGGGTTTTGTATAAACGAGGGCATGCTATGGGTACTGTTTACAAGTTAGGGTTTTTTAAGTCAATTTTGTCAAGTTGCTCTCCACAAATGTCACACCAATCTCTGTGCCCACCAACAGAGTGTAAGATTGCTTTCTTCACTCTTCTTGACTAATACTGGACATGACTAAACTTAATCATTGCCAATCTTTAGTTTAAAAATAGTGCCATAATAATGTACATATTTTTCATATGTTTACTGACCTTTTATATTTCTTTTTCTGTGAGCTGCCTTTTTATACCCTTTGTGCATTTTTTCCACTTTTTAAAATGGCTTGTAAGAGCTCTTAGTATAATAAGGAAATTAGTCTTTTTCTGCGCTAAACCTTTTTTCAAATAAATTATACCTTGAGTAATCACTGCAATAGAAAAATAAAAAGTACAGCAGGCAAAGGAGGGGGCTTTGGCCACTGATGACAGTGGGGGCAGGCTTTCCTCTCTCTCCTCCTCCTGTTCCCTTCTCTCTGTATTTTTATCCTTTTCTGTATTTCAATGTCCTTTGTCCTATGTGTACATATATACATTTTTACCTTATCGATTTAATAAAAATCATCTTTCAGACGTTTGATTTTGGTGGGTTGTTTTTTTTTTTTCAGTATTATGAAGGCTCTTAATCTTAACATAGCAGAGGACCTCAGAATAAGTCTGAACTTGGCACTGGTGCATAGAACATATTTCCATACTTTTTTCTATGGTTTCATTATAATCAGTGAGGAAGTAAAGGAGAGAGGAGGAAGCATCAACTTTGTACAAGATATTATGCAGAGGCTGTACTGTGTTATCTCTTTTCATCTTCTGGGCAGCGCCCTTTACTGCTGTCCTTTTATGGAGGAGGAAACAAACTCAGTGAAATAGGAAACTCTCCCAGGCTCATGTGGTTAGAAATTAAAACGTTGAACTGTAATAAGCTCTATATGCCTCTGTTGAATTAAGTTCACATGTATTTAGTAACTTTTTTCCTCCAGACTTAACGGAAGCCTCTTGAAAAAATATTCATGTCAATATGTTTAGGACTGAACTGACAGATATAAGAATATATGCATTCAGCTACTAGTCTGTATTAGATTAGTAACCTGATAGATATAAATATAAGACTACACCAATACATTTAGTGCCTTTGGGGCAAATTATTTGTCAAAAGAAAGGATATGAAAGAATTCATTCATATATACATATATATATATGAATATATATATTTCCTCATATATATGAGGTCTGTCCAGAAAAAGTCCAGCCATTGTTAATATAATGAGAATGGTTTGCACGACATCAAAGTAATGTAGCAGGCAAAGAGACTGGACTGGAATGCACGTGCATGGACAATGATGACTTCACTGTATTGGTCAGTGGGGGCAGTGGACTAGTACCATGAGGGAGCCTGGGTACTGTGTGGCCACCACATTCAAAATGACTAAACAAGTAGAGCAATGAAGCTGCATCAAATTTTGCGTTAAACTGGAACATTCCTCCGTGGAAACTATGTGGATGATTCAGAAGGCTGCAGCTATGGGCAACTGGTGATTGGCAGCTTCTTCACAACAGTGCACACGCTCATGCATCATGTCTCGTGCAGAGCTTCTTGGTGAACATCAGATCACCCAGGTAACTCAGCCCCCTTCCAGCCCAGATTTGGCACCCTGTGACTCCTGGCTTTTCCCAAACCTAAAATCACCTTTGAAAGGGAAGAGATTTCATACTTACTGATAAAATTCAGGAAAATACTACAGGACAGCTAATGGCGATTGGGAGAACTGTGTGAGGTCCCATAGTGCCTACTTTGAAGGGGACTGAGATGTCATTGTCTTATGTTCAGTGTTTCTTGTGTCTTGTATCTTCTTCAATAAATGTCTCTGTTTTTCATATATGACTGGATACTTTCTGAACAGCCTCTTATAATTGTGAATTTCAGGTATTATAATTTTTCAGTCTAGCTCTTTGGTTTCCTGTGTTTCCATAATTATCCCAACTGTCTTTCTGACATGCTCTTTGGGGAGGTCTCTGTCTGTGACCTTGGAAGCTTTGGATAGTTGTCAGACTGGAGGCAAGCAAACATTGGTGTCGTTGGTTTCTTCTTTGCAGGCCTACAACGGGCACCATCAAGCCTTGGAAGTCCTTCTGCAGTCGCTGGTGGACCTGGACATCAGGGATGAGAAAGGCCGCACTGCTCTGGATCTGGCGGCCTTTAAGGGACACACAGAATGTGTGGAAGCACTCATCAACCAGGGCGCGTCCATCTTCGTGAAAGACAATGTAACCAAAAGAACCCCACTTCATGCCTCAGGTGGGTGTTGTCAAGAGTCTGGTTACCCTAGTTTTGTTCCCCACTTAAGTTTCAGTAAAAGAATGGCAGCATCTTCTTTTATCCCAATTTTTGAAATGTTTTCTTTCTATACCAGATATGCCTACACTCTTCCAAAATGCTTGGCTTACTGTCCACTTTGAGAAGATTGGTGTTCTCTGGCCAGATGGGCTCTGGCCATCTTCTTTAAAGACTTTATTTTTTCTTAGAGCAGTTGTAAGTTCACATAAAAATTGAGAGGCAGATATAGAGATTTCCCATACACTCTCTGACCCCCTCATGTGCATAACCTCTTCTATTATCAACATCTCCACCAGCATGGTATTTATGTTACAAATGAGGAACCTACATTAACACATAATCATCCCAAGTCCATAGTTTACATTAGGGCTCACTCTTGGTGTTATACATTCTGTGAATTTGGACAAATGTATAATGACATGTATACATTATTATAATATCATACAGAGTAAATCCATACTATAAATCCAGCTCCAAAAATTTTCTGTGTCCATCTGGTCTTCTCCTTAACTCAACAGAGCGTTCAGAGCCTTTGGCCAATGGCAATCAGAAAACTTTCTGAAAAAAGAGGGGAAGGTCTAATGTGATCTTCAGATAAGTTACATAGAACAAAACCGCACAGCATTTTAGAGCATAAAATTCATGATATTTCAGTGCTATTTCATAAAAGGAGTCATCAGACAGCAGTCTGATCAGTAGCATGTCATTCTGCCCGACTAAACGGTGCTTCTGAACTACTGCTCTGAGTTGTGATGCATCGAGTGTAAATACAGAGACTCTTAAATAAAAGTGCTGGTATAGATCAAAAAGTAAGTAATTTGCCTTTTCTGGGATTTTTCTCTAGTGTACATAAAATAGAACTATATCAAACATGGCTAGATGTATGTGCAGATATAAAGGTCATGTGGAGAGTCTCTGGCTCAGCTAAGGCATAAATTTTGGGAGGATCAGGAATTACATGGTACCCACCTTTGATCAGGACAGTAAATCTTGTCTTATAATGAGAAATAACTGTCTTACACCATTAGAGTTGTATATTGAGGAAGCAAAGGAGTGAAGATGGTTTTTCAGAAGACTTAATGATCTTGTTACTTGGGAAAATTTTCTCAGAACATTAGGAAATCCACATCCCTGAATTTCCAGACCACTGAGGAAAAATAACATGGAAGTAGGAAAAACATGGCTATTGTCTAATTAACTGGAAATCATTATGCCTGGAAAAAACTTAGGCCATGAGGTCAGCAGTGGCTCATGTGGTTACACTATAAATCCTTATTTCCCTGTATACTTAGTCTCTTTGATATTGCTATCAAGTATTACAAAGTTTGATATTCTAGACATCCTTGGTATTATTCTAAAGTTCAACTTAGTTCTTTTTAAATATTGCTTGCCTATTACTAAGGCAAGCCTCCTGATTTAGTTATCAGGTACTTCCTGATAATTACAAATGGCCTATTTTCATTGTGGAAAATCGCTTTCGTAGACCGGTAAACTGAACAATAATCATTGTCACTTATTTGCCGTTGTATAGGTTATGGTCCAATGGAGCCCCCTAGTGGTCAAGAAGGCTCACGCCTTTTGGATTTCCCTTACGTGGTCCATTTAATAACATGCTATAATTGGACTCTGTTCTCCACAAAATGTCTGCTGTGTGGATACTTTAGCCTGTGCTTGCAGAATCTGCTTATCCAGAATCTTTCCCAACTCACTTGAAAGGCCAACTTTTTTGTTGTTTCAAATCCTGGGAATCCTGCAAGGAGCGGGAGCTAACACGGACATTAGAGGTTCTGGCACAGCTGGTTGCAGTGACAGTTGTGGTCTTGGAACAGCCTGAGAAATGGCTGTCACTCATAGTGAGGGGTGGCTGAGCTAGGCTGGGACAAAGCTGGACTTGGCAGAGCACAGCTAAGGAGACCTTAGCACCTCTTCTCGAGAAGGCAATTAGGAAAAATGGAGTGTGTGGGAAGCCAACAAGAATTATAATTTGGCTACACTTTTACAATAAGGGGGACTTACATTTATCTGAGGGCTATTAGCTCAGTTCAAAAAGCTGCAGTACACCTCCTCCATGCCAGCCTCTGCAAGGGAAAAAAACCCAGCACTACTGTAGAAACTGGTTTGATCTCCAACACACTGGGTTAGTGATGTGACCTAAGATGATTCCCCCCCTTTTTCTCTTTAGCCAAAAATCAAATATCCTTGGAACTATTATGCTTATGAGCATGTAAAGAATGTCAAATTGATATGGATGAGGCATCAGTGAAACTCCCCTGTACCTCCCTCCACTTAATGAGCCCATTTCCTGTGGCATTTAGCTGTCAGTCCTCTGCTAATCATTTCCTTTTAAGCATACACTAAGCTGCCTGGATGTAGTGGTTACCAGGTAACAGATTTAATGTACTCTTTTAAACAAACAAACAAAAACCCAACAGCAACAACAATATGCTGCCTCTATTCCAGTCCCCAAAATTTCCTCCCGAGATACATAAATGGGATGTGGCTGACAAGGAGCCGAATGCAATGCTCTACAAAATGTGGGCATTGTTCCTGCTGTTAATTTGAGTGGTGTCGATGAATGTGAGCTAATTCCAATATGCATTGTCCCTGAAAATTGTGTCATTGCTACATGAGCGTTCTCTCATGACTGGCATGCAATAAAAAGGACTGGAAAATGCAGCTCTTAGAAGAGCCTTCATTAACCGAACATAGCTGCATCTATTTCCTTCTCTTTCCACCTCCACAGTAAGGTAAATACAATGTATTTTATAGTGTTCTCATTGTTCAGAGAGGAGAGAAGGTCACATTTGGAATGTCTATTTTAAGGCTGTGGGTTGCATTAAACAAACTGAAGGAAGTAGCAACCCCCCCACCCCCCACCCACCCCCACCCCTGTCCCCAGCCCCACCCGGAATTGTCGTCCTAGGAGATTTGCTTCCCAGAGCCCAAAGCACCCACTGCTGAAAGGAGCATCATGCCTGGTGCACATAAGGGCACATCCATGTATTGTGTCCCAGTAGGTCAAGTTCAACAACAGTGTTCTGGCCGCATCACCTGCCCATTGCGAGCCCCCATTATGTCCACTGGATGATTAGGAGTGAGGACCCCACAGCACCTGGGAAGGGCAAGAAACCTCAGGAGTCAGAGCTCTGCAGAGAAAGAGAGGGGAGGGCAGGGGACTGAGGGGATCCAGGGGTGTGAGGCCAACGGAGAGCTGCCTTGCCCCTCCCCTCCCCCCAGCCTGCTTGAGACACTGTCAGGCAGAGGAACAACCGGCTGTGGTTCGGGGAGCTCCAGGACAGAGGTGCAGCCGCAGGCAGCCGTCCAGGCTGTCAGTCAATGAGCAATGAGTCGATGGCTGCTGTACACTTTCCTGGCTTGAGCGTTTGCTTTAAGTCACTGCTAATCAATCAGAATCGTTACTCCAAAGTCTACCTCTGAATGTACAATGAGTGAGGGAAACAGAGGCAGGACCTGTTCACTCTGTGCCTCCCCTCGTCCCTCCTCTCCCCTCTGCCTCTCTCGCCTGCCATCCTATTCCTGCTCCCCTCGTCCCCCACCTCTACCTTTTCCTGCCCCCTCCTCCTTTGTTTTAGAAAGGTCTGAAGGCAAGCAGGACAAGGGATTGTGTGGTATTGGGTGACTCTGAGGAAGCAAAAAGGTAACCGGAAAGCAAGGAGGAATGATCAGTTTCATTCCAAGAGGTTTTAAAAAAAAGGAATAATAGCCCTGAGTACGTGCACCAGGGAAAAGCCAGGTGCGGCCCAACGTGCCCTGGTGGGCAGAAAGGGCAGAGGGGTTGGGGACATAAACGTTGGAGCGCACCGTGCCCAGCAGCTGGTGTGTGAGCTGGAAACCTGGGGGTAGCTGTCAGCAGCAATCGGAAACGAAGGAAGCCCTCCTAACTTTCACTTTGGAGGGATTTGTATGATAGCGTCGGTCTGCTAAAAGAATGGCCACTATTTTCTCTTTCAGTAATTAATGGTCACACGCTGTGTTTGCGGCTGTTGCTAGAAATTGCAGACAACCCAGAAGCGGTTGACGTGAAAGATGCCAAAGGACAGTAAGTGTTCTCACGCCTGGCCTGGGGTGACTTGGTCACAGCAGGCGACTGGTTAATTTGTTAAGCAGCTAGGAGGGCTGACGGCTGAACTTTAGGTTGGGGGTGGGGTGTATGTTTGGGTGAAATTCAGGGATAAGAGCCCTAGAATAATGAGGTGACTTTGTGCTAGAGTATTTTTTGAAAGAAATGTATGCAGGCTGGGGTGTGGGGTGTGGGGTGTGTGTGGGGTGTGTGTGTGTGTGTTGATGAAAAAGAGCCAACTATTTATGTCTGTGGCCATGGATCCTGGCCTTTTAAAAATAGTCCTCCTTTGTTCCTTCTTTCTATCCATTTTACCCTCTTTTGAAGCTGCTACATTCCCATTTGAAAATTAATAATGGTGGGGACCTCAAGAAGTTATGTCAATCATACAAATGCTTCGCATTTTTATCCTTCCTTGGGTTTGTTTTTCCGAAGTCTTTTCCATCTGTTAGCCCATTCCCACACCCAGTCTTCTCCCACAGACAGGAAATGCAGAGCAACGGAGCCCTAGTGACTCACCCCAGACACACTGAGTTCGTGTTCAAGTCAGAACCAGGGCCCTCCCCGTCCTGGATTCCAGCACTGTTCTTTCCTCTTGATTTGTCCGACTTTTCTTTAAGGCAATAAAGCTTTGTTCAAATGCAAGATTGAACAAACGCCAACACAGAAAACTATGAAAGTGGAACTGCTCTGAGGGAAGCAGTTTGCAAGGGAAGGGTCCCTTACAAACACACACTCCCTACTCCATGGATAATTTGGTAAATGCTAGGTAGTTTTCAGCATGATGGGATTAAAATGCACATCTGGAGAAGGAACCTTTCCCTGCCCCACCCATGTCAATCATTCCGCCGACAGCGTTCCGTGTGGCCATGAAACACCAGGGGCAGATTGCTTATTCCAAATAGCTCGGAGCACGTGGGGGGCACTGAAAATACGAAGCAACTCTCAAGAAGAGAGAGATGCAAAGACAAAGTGGCAGAGTGACAGAGAGAAGGAGGTCCTCCCGCTGGAAGTGATGAGGTTTTCTGTTTTGTTCTGTTGTATCTTTTAAAAGCCCAGTTCAACTCTCTCCCTAGAACCCCCCTAATGCTTGCGGTGGCATATGGGCATATCGATGCTGTTTCATTGTTACTTGAAAAGGAAGCCAATGTGGATGCCGTGGACGTCATGGGGTGCACAGCCTTGCACAGAGGGGTGCGTAGTCTTGCTCAGCTTTCGTCTGTCAGCAGCTTTGTAGTTGACATGTTTCTCTTTTCTTCCCCACAGGAGTCTTTAGTAAAACTGTCGTTTCCTAAGGCGACCAATTAACCTCAGTCAGACTAAAAGAAATGATAAAATCTTAAGCAAAAGTAAGATAATGGCAGATATTTTTAGGTCTTTTTCTTGAGATTTTGTATTAGATTGTGATGATAGATACACGAACTCCTACTATTGGAAGAATTGGTTCTGCTTTCTGAGTATGAAATACACATCCTAGGAACTTTGTGAAAAAAATTTTTTAAAGCACAAAGGAGAAAATCACAATCACCAATAATCCTACCTCCTAGAGATAACAATCATTTTTTGGTTTATATAACTGATCTTTTTTATTTAGCATATAGATTCATTTTAATTGTTTTTAAAAAGAGAATACTGAAGATACTATTTGGAAGCCATTTTTTCTTTTAAAATGTCAAGAACGTTTTTCCATGTCAGTAAATAGTTTCCTGCTCCATTATTTAGAATGGCCAGTTGTGTTCAGACGTCATCATTTATTCCATTGATTATGCAGTTTGGAGTAAGTCATGCTATTTCTAATTGCTCTTTATTAAAAATGTTGGCCTGTTCCCCGCCTGAAATATGTATCCTGCTCAAATACGTATCCTGTGGATATTTCTCTGCACACATTCTGCTGAATTACTTTTTAAAGCATATCAAGGAAACTAAACCAAGAGCAGAAGTAAAAGTGCTGTTTGGGTCTGGTGCGAAACGCCATGGTCAATGAAAAGAAGAGGAACCCTAAGTGGTCAAAGTCATAATCATAGTTCTTATTCTTGGGCACTTCCTGTGGGCCATGCAACAGGCTGGGGGCCTCTGATGTCCTACCTCATTAGTGCTCCCAGCAACCTGTGGGGTCCCCATTACTATTCCCATTTGCAGGTAAATGGAATGAGAGGTGAATTGACTTGTCCAAGTTTTACCAGGGGAAGCGAGGGTTCAACTCACATCTTCCTGATTCTAAAGCTGGTGTTTTTTATTATATCATGATGCTTTTCATGGTTATGTTTAGAAAGGAAAGAGAGGGTTCCAAAATGCTAATGTTCACACAGACTTTCCTGATGTGAGCTTTGCTGGGCTGTCCTGCCCCTCTCCTCTGAAGGAGGTCAAAATTCACCTCCTTTAAGGCCCTGGCATGTATGTCCTTTTACTGCGAGCCCAGCCTCACCTGGCCGGCTGCGTCACTTCCTGAGGCTTCTGCCCTTCTGAAATTCGTTTTGTGTTTTTAATTGCATTGCATCAGATTATGACGGGACATGAGGAATGTGTGCAAATGCTGCTGGAACAAGAAGTGTCGATTCTCTGCAAAGACTCCAGAGGAAGGACGCCCTTGCATTACGCAGCTGCTCGTGGCCACGCCACGTGGCTGAGCGAGCTGCTCCAGATGGCGCTTTCGGAGGAAGACTGTTCCCTCAAAGATAACCAAGGCTACACGCCGCTGCACTGGGCTTGTTATAATGGTGAGTTGACTGTCGTTTGACTGATTCCCGTGGTCTGTCCCCGCCCCGGCACCACCGTGACCTCAGTGGAGGTGAGGACACAGCATCCTGTTGTAAACTGTAGCCTTCCCATCTTTCTGCACCCAACATACCTTTTGTTTAGTATTTTCTCTTCATGGCTGCCACGAGGCCTTAATGGAATAAAAGTTCACTTTCTCCTTTTTGTTCATTAGTAACATATAACTCCTAATCTGAACCTCCAATGAACTGAAATAAGAAGTTATAATCAGGGTTTTTGATCTGCATGATATAACCAGGGATCCTACAATGTTTCAAATAATACAGCTAAAATTTTTTTAAATGATATAATAATGTGTCACAATTGACAGCTAGTCAGACTATTAGATGAATGATTTTTTATTTACTTTTCATAACTCATTTCTTCCATTTATTTTGTTGCACTTCTAATTCAGAAGATTTAAAAATTTTTATTTCACTTAATGTGAGTAAAATAAAATGCGTGCTAATCATAATATTTCAAAAATTGTCTTAGTTCCAAACTCACTCTCCGATGTACTTTAGCATGTACCTTGAATACTTTTCCCTTGGGAATATAAACAAACACAAATATATGTGCCTCTGTTTTAAAAATAGGATCATGTAACAACTATTATTATTTAACTTTCTCTTTTGCTCTGGTTTACTTAGCACATTGTCTGACGGTGGGGCAGAGGTGTACTAGCCCCCATAATAAATCAGAAGGTGCCTTCAGAGAGAAGGATGCAGGCAACTCCATCAAACATAACAAATTATTCCAGGGTAATTTCCTTTCAGGGTCGTAGGAGCAGAGTGGACAAATGGCCCAGCACTTTGTGCAGATTACTCTCCATGAACAGAGAGATCGTTCTCCTCTGTTACAGTACTTTGTTTATGGCACAGCTCAGGTACTAATGATTGACAGGTGAGGGACAAGGAATGCAGGGCCGGGCCGGGCCTCCTGGTGGTCTAGTGTTGGAGAGTGGTTTGCAGTCAATATTATCATCAGTTTAATATTTACCACGGTTGTCATGTCATTCTGTCCGTTGCTAACAAAATATTTATGGTACATTTTATGGAGCACAGATAATCGCCAACTGATTTGCTTGCTAAAGACAGTGAGGTTGATCAAAGGTCACGGCATCAAAGAAATCCAGGACAGAGAGCTGGCGTTCGGTGTGTTCACGCCTACTTCTGTGCACACATGACTGCAGATATCCTTATAAGTTATTATGGATCGGTAGTGATCGATCTTCTTAATGGTGGTACATTGCATGGCAGATAAATAAATGTAGATGTATTTGTGTATCAGAATTTATTATTTTTTCAACCAAGTCCCTATTAATGGACATTCAGGTTGTTTGAAGTTTTTTTTTTCCTGTTATAGACAATGCTGCAATGTATATATTCATATTATGTACCCTAGATTCTGTTGGATACGTTTCCAAAAGTGAAATTACTGATACGAGGATATGCATGTTTTCTAATTTTAATACATCATATTGTTACTTTGGGAAAAGGATGTTATTTATCACTCCACTAAACGTGTATAAAACTTACATTTCTTCCAGCCTTTGCCAGACCAGAGTGGTGTCATCTTTTTCACTCTTGTGAATTGAAGGGCAAAAAATACTATCTCATTATTCTAATATATGTTTTCCTGTCTAATGGTGTATTTATTCATTTGTGTTTCCTCTTCTGGAAATTACTTTTTCCACCTATTGCTTATTTATTTATCGAGTTTTATCTTTTCTCACACATTGGTTGGAGGACCTTGTGTCAGAGAGAGAATCCTCTCTGTCTGCTGCGTGTGGCAGCTGTTTTCTCTGAGGCTGTCACTTATCTTTGTTCTTTGTCTGTGACGTCTTTGTCCACGCGGAAGTTTTGAACTGTCGTGTAGTTGAACCTGTCATATTTTTATTTTATGAGACCTCGGTTTCCAGACTTTCTTAAGGTCTGCCACCCCTAAGTTTATATGGATATTTTCTCGTGTATTTCCTACTCTGCGTCTATAATTTTATTTTTCCATTTTCAGTTCTTGCATTAAACTTTCCACTCAGAAACTATGATTATGGGGTTAAGGCAGATTTTGGGGGTGCTCTGATTTAAGGCATTTCCTTTCGTTTTCATTACCCAGAAATTACTCTTTTCATTACTCTTTTTTCATTGGCTCCAGTGTCAGGAAAAGCCAAATTTTCTACATGCTCAGCTTGGTTTTGTTCCCTCGCTGACGCTGGAGAGCTGCAGTTTTCCCCCTACTGACGGGACAACTCTGAGATCATCTGGCAGGAAGGGGATGATGCATTGGTTATAATGGCAGGTGGCAAGACCACCAGGCCACAACCTCTCCCTGGGAGTGAGGAGAGGAAGGAGGGATGGCAGTCTGTATTCTTAGGCCTTTCCAGGTGCCAGGGGGGAAGAGGAGCAGTTCTCTCCTAAGTAATTTCAGTGCAGTCTTCTTCCCAGAATCCCCTTCACTGAGCACTTAGAAATACTGAAAGTCACTCAAGGATCCCCAGTCCTATCTACACAGACCCTTAGGCTGGGGTTCATGTAGTCTCCAGGAAATGGTATGTGTAGATGCTTCCCTGAGCTAAACTCTCAGGGGGAAATTCATTCTAATCAAGGGTTTGATGTGTTTATGTGAGGGTTAGATATAGTTGGAAAGCTAAACAATATAACTTGCATAAATTTAGGGGATTTTTATATTTATTACTTCATATGTTTTTTAATTCTCCTAAAAGCAGTCTCACTTTTTCTCTTTATAAAAGAGATTGATTTGCATTTTAACATTTAAAATGGTCTGACCTACATCATTCTAAGGTAAAACATAAAAGAACTCTGAGTAATTTAGCACTGAGTTCAGCCAGGAAGAGGTTGCAGGACAGCAATCTGTATTTTAAAACCAGTAGCTTTGCCTTCTTGCCTTAATTACCACCCCTCACTTCACAAGCCCCATTCAGGCCCTTTATCAAATAAAGCTCCCATCATCCTGTGACATCAGTAGGGCAATTATTCCTAGTCTGATTTTTTTAATTGATTCCAGAGAGAGGGGGAGGGAGGAAGAAAGAAAGGGAGAGAAACATCATTTGGTTGCCTCTTGCATGTGCCCCAACTGAGGACAGACCCATAACCCAGGCATGTGCCCTATGGGAATTGGACCCACGACCTTTTGGTTTGTGGGACGATGCCCCACCAACTGAGTCGCACCAGCCAGGGCTAGTCTGATTTTTTACATAAGAGAAATCGAGGCTCACAAACCCCAAGTGAGTTGCCTTAGTTCACATAACAAGTAAGCTAACAGATCAGAGACCTTTCTTAAAATTCAGTTGGTTTGGAAACTACTTGTCATTTGTTGAAAATAACTTCTTGCTTTTATTCCTCTATTTATGTTTTTAAAAATACTTATTGGGCACATATTACTTACCAGAAATTGGCCTTGGTGTCATTTTAAACACTTATGTAGTGTTTTATAGTCAAAGCCTTTTCACCTGCATGATCTCAGATACTATTTTCTATCAGTCTCATCTTCTCTCCACTACGGTACATAATTATAAGTGAACCATAATTAATTTGGGTGAAAGGGAAATTTCCTATTGTAAATATGGGAAAACTGAGGTATATTAAGCATCCATCAGGAACTGAGCATAACACTGAGTCTCTTCTGATTGCAAATGAGGTCTCTATCTCTTTCTCTCCACCAGACCATATGGCCTTCGTTGTTTTATGTGTTCGTTATGTCTAGAACACCTGTGAGCATAGTTAATAACATTTTGGCATTTGTGAATTTTATTCCATGGAGAATGAGCGTTCAGCCAATTCAGGAAAATTCGTAAGCCAGAATTCAGTACTTAATGACAAAAAATTGATTGTGTGGAACAACATTTCTTTCTTGGGAACTCCCTAAATTCTTTTGCTCCCTTGCAGGTAATGAAAACTGTATAGAGGTACTTTTGGAGCAAAAATGTTTTCGCACATTTAGCGGCAATCCCTTCACTCCACTGCACTGTGCAATGTAAGTAGACCTGCGGAGGTGACCGGTGTTGCTTTCATTCTTTAACTACACGTAAGGAAATTGCCCTTTAGGGAAGGAAAAAGCTTTCACATTACAGATAAGACCAATGTGTTCCACTTTGCTGCTAAAGCAAACAGGTCTGATGGCAAAGCGTGGTCCCTAATGTTCGTGATTTTCCAGGATATTTTTGGGGAGCGCTGTGGGTCCAGGGGCTCACACGGCACCTTAGGGAAGCCGCATGAAGAGGTGGACTGAGAGGCACATTACATGCCATGCGGAGAGCTCTTCAGATGCGCTTCCCATTTGTCAGCCGAATTCTTAAATAAGTTGGGGCTAGCAACAATCTCCCTGTGAGTAATTAGAAACACATTTTATACCAGGAAGATTTTCATATATTGTAATTCTCTATTCTTCATAGTCTAAGGTGTTCTAAGGTATTTCTTTTGTGGGGAGGGAGTGTAATTTTTGCTCCAATCTCACAGTGTGAACCATTGTTCAGAGAATATAGTGACTTCAAGTCGGACTTCCAGGGTTACCTGGGTCCTGTGTTCGTCTGGGGGAACATGTCACCTAGGCAACCATGGTCAGCCTGGGGGCCTGAGGCTTGGGAGTGCTTTGTGTTTGCCTCGTCTCAGAGCTCGAAGATGGTCATCTTCACATGAAGACGGGTCGTTTGATTGCAAAGACACTGGAGGCATGAAGTGCATTGATAAAGAAAGGATAAGGGATAAAGAGTAGAAGTAATTTTAAATCAGAAGAGCCATGTCTTTTTCACTTTGGTATCCGCAAACACCTAGCATGAGGCCTTGTACGTGGTGTGCAGTGAACTGGATGTAGGGGTTCTGAAGAAATGAGCGTGTGCCAGCAGAACTGTTGAAATGGTAAAGAAGACAATTCAGGTGATACAAACACACTTTATTTAACCCTTTATGAAGCAGGCAGTGTCCACTCTCAAGATTTCAGAGACCTGCAAAGTGGGCGGAAGGCAGGACGCTTTTACAGGATAAAGAATACAGAACAAGGATGGGAAGGAATATCTGGTTGGCCGGGGTTGCATGTCTGGCCTTATTTGAGTTTATCATAAGAACAGGGCAATCACCCATGTAACTGGGTGATATGTATTGGTTACTAAATGGTGTGATTTGGGGGCAGTGGAACATTTACAAAAGCATGAAACCTAAAAGTTTTGTTTTGCTGACATGATTTCCCAGAATCAATGGCACCTGGCCTGCCAAGGAGAGGTGACTGTACCTTCAATTCAACAATCCCCCCTTCCCCTTGATCAACCTCTGGTCAAGCAAGAGGTTTGGTCAAAGATGGTGTTGCAAATTATTCTCAGTTACCATTTCCTCTGTGGGTCTTGGTGTGCATTTCATAGATGAGGTCAAGTTTATCGTTCTACTTGGAGGAAGACCATTTGTGGGTTGGCTGATGGCTAAAATCCTTAAGAGAACACACAAACAGACCAGGTAGATAATTACTATTATTAACAGCAAAAGAATTCCTAAGGTTTGCAAGGTACTCCTGAGCCAGGATCCCCATGAACCAAACCAGCTAGAATCAAGTCAGTCAAGAAATGATCCTAAAGAGGAGATACTTCTTCAAGCCAGTTGGCCTGTTCCTGTATTTCATGGTACTGTTTCCACACCCCCAGAAGCATTTATCCAGTAGTCTGTTCCTCCAAAACGGAGGCATTCAAATCAGGGAGAAGGTCGTGACAGGCAAAACTACAACATCATTTGAAGGTTGGAGGACCCCCGGTGCAATGGCCTGAGATACATGAACAATGGCGCTATCTTCCTAGGCCAGGGCAAGGCAAAGGCAGACAAAAGAATCATAAACATCTGTATGGTGTAAAAGTTAGAAAAAGGATGGTCACTGAGGGAAAGAGGAATGGGAAGAAATGTTCCTGATCATGGGAGGAGGCGGTGTACCTCAGTGTCAGCTACCTCTCTTCCTCGTCAGTTTGCTTTTGAGGTCCCCAGGGCTCGCACAGGACCCGACATCAGGCGGAGTCTTCTTCAGTAGTGAAATATGCACCCAGGGCTCTTTGATGTCCTGTAATGTGGCAGGGGTGTCAGTGGCCCAGAGTACTTGGTAGGAATCTGACTTTTGCGAAAGCCTCAGAGACAAATAATAACTATCTGAAAATGACAAAAGACTTAAAAATGTCCATGGTTGAAGACCTGCTGAGAGTTCATTACAGTGGAATCGACAAGGAAATTTAGTTATTTCTGTGGCACACAACATTTTAAGATAACTGGAACTATGACTGATAACATTCTACCAGGACATATAAGATTTTTAGGAATATTATATAATTTCTGGAAAACTTATATTAATAACCTGTACCCAAAGATTATCCTAGATCATGTGAACTTGAAGAACCTTTGGGTCAATTTCTATCTCTCTGAGAGTATACGTGACTTATAAAAGTGCCTAATTTTCTTAAAGCCAATTAAATGGAGCTCTTTATATAAAATAATTTAGGCATTACCATCCTGAGGCAGAAAAACAAATCCCATATCTGTAGCATACACACATAAACATACATAAATATATAGACACAAACAGAGATCTTAGAGCTTTCATTTCAAAGTTTTAGCCTTGAAACAGGTATGATACTGCAAAACTCACTGGTTTATAAAAGAACAGTCGGAACGCAATTGTTCTTCTGGCAGAAAGAGGGAAGTAAGGTTACCTGCTCGGATGGCTGCACTGTTCACTAATATTGATGGAGAAGACTTTTAGGATCTTTCATTCTTCTGTTTCCAAATAGGCTTTCTCTTTCTTTTTTCTAATAAGCATCCCCTCCCCGAAGTGTGCATTTCAAAGACAGTACTTTGTTCCTAGAGAAGGCTCAGCAGCAGGACATTTCTATCTCAAAGGCTCAGGAAAAGATGGGCAAGTCCTCCAGGGTGGGTTTTGTTTCCTAAGTCCAGAGTTTTTGCATGTACAGCTCTTTGAGATTAACAGGGGAAGTTTGGGTGGTAGGTAAAAAGGGCAGGTGGGCTTTTCTGTTCTTATAAAGACACTATTTGTAAGGTAAGGAGTTTTTTTTTTAATACCTTAAAGAATTGGGTTGCAATCTGAATGCTATCAAGGGGCTATCATTCGATGACATTAACTTTAATTTGCTTTTTAATATTTGGAAGAAGATTTTTAAGATAGAAATAAAAAAATGTCTGTGTTCTAAATTTTGAGATGTTTGTCTTTGGAATTTCACTCCCCGTGCATAGTCTCAATTTAGCTTGGGGAAGAAGTTCTAAAAAATGTCCCTATCAGGCTTTGAATATCAGCTTCCAGTTTGCCCACCTTCTGACCATAGAGCTACTTATTTTTTAAAAATTCCTTCAAATATCTTGTCAACTTTTCAGCTGAGACAAATGGTAAATATTCCTGGCAATACCGAACCATCCCATGGATGCCAGAGTTGTCCCCAAGAGGGTGACAAAGGTACTCTACCCTCCCAAGATTCAGAGCCTCTGCCAAAGACAACCAAAAGAAAGGACTAGGATAAACAAGAAGGTACCAGCTAACGTACTGTGTGGTGACGGTAGTTAGCAATACTCTATTGTAGTTTGAACGATGCTAAGAGAGTAAATCTTCAAAGTTCTCACCACAAGAAAAAAAATGGTAACCACATGTGCTGATGGATGTTAACTACACTTAACATGGTGATTATTTTACCATATATACAAATATGGAATCACGTACACCTGAAACTAATAGAATGTATCTCAATAAGAAAAAAATAAACTAAAAAAGGAGATGAAGGCAGCAATAGCCGTCTTTGGGGGAGAAAAGGATTGATAAACAAGAAGTACCTCAAAACTAAATTCGCAGAGCTCTAAACATGAAAAGGAAGGGAACACCTGGAATTTTACCTTCTCTTGACTGGGCACGACAGAGGCTGGGGAGGCTGGACTTCGGGAAGAATTCTTCACTTCTGTCTGTTTCTGCCAGTTCTCCCAGGATCCCATCTGTAGGCTCTGGAGTGAGTTGGCTTTAAAGCAGAGTGTAGCCACAGTATCTATCAGAATTTAGCAAGCTTTTTCCATGGACTTTATTTTTCTTTCTTGTGGGTGAAGGGGGAAAGGGAACTGCTACCAGACAGGAAAGTTGGCAGTTACCTATCTAAACTTTCAAAGTTGTAAAAATAGTTTAAAGACAACGAAGGGGTAGAATCAGCTTGAAGGGTGTGCTGTACGTAGATAGTGTATACTTTCTTATTTTCATACTCCAAAGTAACCTTTATTGTATTTTTTCCATTACAATTTAGTCCCCTCACACCCTCCCTGCCCCCAGCAATCACCACCTGTTGTCCATGCTCATGAGTCCTTTTTCCTTTTTGCTCAGTCCCTCCACCCACTGACTTTGATTTTTGTCTCCCCACTGCTTTTAGGGGGTAACTGAGAAAACCTCTTAGGAAGTTGACTAGAG
Source organism: Carollia perspicillata (assembly GCA_004027735.1). Classification (NCBI taxonomy): domain Eukaryota; kingdom Metazoa; phylum Chordata; class Mammalia; order Chiroptera; family Phyllostomidae; genus Carollia; species Carollia perspicillata. Next base: position 27,959 of record PVKM010005808.1, on the reverse strand, counting down.
AATCCCTCCAAGTCCCATCAACCCTGGGAGGGGTCCACATAGGGTTCCTCCTTTTAAGGTAGATTATGGGGGTGCTTAAATGATCTGCACAAAACCTCCAAGCCAGTCTTTTTTCCAGTGCCCTGGCTGATTGCAAGTGAGACAGTGATTTCTGTCTTGATGACGGACCTCCTAGGAGGGAGCAGTGGGGGTGGGGGTGGGGGGCCAGATATTGACTGAGGTTTCTGTGCTTGGAGCTATGGCAGCTACGAGGCCACTAACTTTGAGAAGACTTGTTTATGGTCTTGTAGTCTCTTCAGGATGGAAAGGCAATTCAGATAAAGGATTAGTAGACTGTGAGTGCTTCGGAAAAGAAGGATAGAGGTAGGGTAGCGAAGTCACGTCAGTCTTAAGACTTTAAGACTTAAGACTTTGTTTTAGGCACCTCTTGTATGTTGAATTTTTTATGAGCCTTTTGCAATGAATCTTTCAATGAGGCTATTTTGGAATACTGAAGCCTTTTGGAGGCTTCTGCATACCAGTAAAATAGGTATCCCATCCTACTGGTTAATTTGGGAACACCTGATTTCAAGTATACTTCCTAAATGAATACTCTTATTGGAACATTCCCCATAATGGCTGTTGTAATTATATGTTGTCTTAATAAGGGTTTCGCCCTTTTCATAGATATCTACAGCTTCCAGGACCAAAGTTCTTAGACATAAAATAAGCAGGTTTCCTGGAAGGTGGAAATCTCAATTCTTTGAAACTTGAGAACACCATTTCTTTTTCCATTTTTTTTGTTTTTGTGGTTCCGGTAGCAATTTTATTTTTCTTTTTGTGAGTGAGAAATAATAAGTGACTCCCCAGAGAAGTTGTGCATGAGTATTCCATCTCTTCAGCGATGCAGAAATCCCATCCCTTCCCATATCCTCCCCAACTCTCCCAAACTCATGTGTTTCGCTCCTCTCTGCCTTGCACAGCTTTAGTCTTTCCTCAGCAATCTCCTAGCAACAGGCCTATGGTTGCCTTAGCAACCAAGAATGCTATAAAGGCCTCCAAGGCCCTGCTAAGCCCAGTGATTTCTCTTACCTCTCTCACCAGGAAGATCCTAGTGACTCAAATCCCAACAGGCCCCACCTGCATATGTGGTGATGTAAATGCACATGTGTGTGTAAACACACACACACACACACACACCACTTGTGGTTAAGCTATTAATTCTCAGTCTGCTCACATGCATAGATACACCTGGTGCCCAAACAGTTTCTCAACCCCACACAAGCCTGGACATGTAGAGGCCACAGAAAGGCCAGCACACACACCATCGTCAGCAACACGGATGGGAGCCAGGACGTCAGAGGCTCACACATCAGTCAGATGCATGTTGACATGCACGCACATGTGAAGGAAGTAAGGCCAAGGCCCAAGAAAATGCCACCCACCCCCCCATGGTCAGCTCCACCATCAGTAACAGATCCTTTAAAACACTTGGATCTCCAGAGGAATGCGCTACCCCAGAGTTACTGGGGATTCCCCTAGCTCCTTTATGCCAGCCTAGAGTGGGGTGTAGCCTTTCTGTCTCTCTCAGTAAGTGGCTTGGGACAAAGCAAAGAATCTCCCTTCCCATGTTCCAGAGTGTTCTGGCCTGTCATTGGTCAGGACAGGCCACTCAGCTCCAGGAAGAGAAGTCACAGTCCAGGAGACCACATTAGAGCAATGCAAAGTTCCTCTTCCTCCCAGACCTCAGTGTCCCTGCAGGGTTCTGCTGGACCTAGCATAGGCAGAGAAGTGTCCCCACTTTTCCAGACCCCTGAATACTGAGCTCCAACCAAGGTCCCCAGCCTCAGGTGAGAACAAGCCAGGGGAAACTTCCCCATCCCTCCCAGGATTAGCACCAGTCCATACCCTCTGTACTACTTGTGAGCCCTTGGTGGGCTTGGGTGTGGGGAGTCCTGTCCATACCCGGGCTCCAGTCAGGTGCAGTGGGACCTCTGGCTCTCACAGCCCCTGAAGCAGAGCTAGGGAGAGGCTTAGGGGGAAACTTGATCCCCTTTGCTGTCCCCCTTCTTTCTCCCTCCACTCCCTTACAGTCAAACTGAGGGCAGTATTCGCAGCCCTCAGCTCTCAGTGCCGGACAAAGCATGGAGATCTGGAGCTGAGCAGGTCTTCAGGGTCAGGGAAAACAGAGTCTAGCCAGAGCCATGCTCCAGAGCCACCCACAGCCCTCCTCCAGGAAGCCCGGAGTGCCTACCACTTCCTGTCATTCTCCTGGCCCCCCAGCCCACAGTGGCTGCAGCCCCACTCTCCCGTTCTCCATTTCTAAGCTAATCCTAAGTCTCTTGGAGCCAAATATATACCTGAGAGAAATGTGTCTCCGTGTTGGAGATTTTATGATGTTTTATAGTATCCCTCATTACATGGACATTTTCTTGAGGTTGGCACCTGACCCAGTGTTGGTCTCTTAGATTCGAGTGGCGTGCAGTCTAACGGCTTTTAAGTGCTTGACCCTTGCCCGCCAATTTTTCAGCATTGGCTTCCAAGACTCCCATTAACAATAGGTCTATTATTCTTTCACAGGAAGATTTCTTTATAGTGGCGGATACCCTAATAGCTTTTAAAGGTCCAACTTGTGCTCATTTAGATTTTGATGTGCCGTTGGCCAGATTTCTTGTCTTAATTTATTTCTCAAAGTCTCTATTAGTCTATCACCTGCTGCCACCCACTATGGAGTCCTGAAACCTTCCCAGGATCCCAGAACCTTTCTAGGAACTATCATAAACCCCTTTGCTTTAAAATTTGGACAAAATTTGTTTGGGTCTGAGAGCCGCACACAGGGAGTGGAACCCAGATCCAGGAGCGACTTGCTCACGGCCCTTGGTGACCCAGAGGGTGCTTTTCCCGTGCTTCTCGTCCCAGACCTGCAGCAGTTGGCTCCAGACACTGTCCTCATCACCAAAACTGTCCACACGATTAAAGAAGACGAGGTAGGTGGTATAAACAAACTCGAACACCTTCGGAAGCAGGCAGTTCTCCCGCATCTTGAGAGTGGAGACCTCCTGCGTCAGGAAGTGTTAAATAAAGTTTGTTTGTATCACCTACATTGTCTTCTTTAAACATTTTAACAGAATATAGACCATAGGCATTTACATCAGATTTTTAAAAAGAATACATCAGATTGTTAAATATACAGTGCATAGGAAGATGGTGTTGGAGGGGATATATAATTTTTTAGTGGGATTTTAACATTTTAAATCCATCTTCATTTTAGAATAAATGATCACGAGAACTGTGCGTCGTTGCTACTTGGGGCCATAGACTCCAGTATTGTCAACTGCAGAGATGACAGGGGCAGGTGAGTGGCCCTGAGGTGGCACGCCTCTTTTCTCCATGAAGCTTAGTCTCTGCTTTGTGGTTGCAGAGCGGCCAGACAGCTTTTTACTTTTTTAAAATTATAAAGGTAATATATGAGCATGTTTTTTTAAAAAATGAAATATGATAAAGGGTATATAATTAAAAGAAAATTTCCTCTTAGCCCAGAAGGCCCAGCCTCTTCCATTGAGGAAGCCGCTTTAAACCGTTCTTTCCAAATTTTCATAGTCTCTCAAATATTTTCTATACATAGCTACAAACATATATAAAACATATGTGCTTATATTCTTTATATGCAAATGAGCCTTCTATAGCAATGTTCTGCTTTTAGTATATCCTGGAGATGAGATTTGCCATGTTCTTTTTAAAGCTGCGTATTATTCATTTGAATGGGTGTGTCATAATTTAATCAGCTTGCCCTCCATTGAGGAATGTTGAGGTTGTTTCCAGCATTTTGATTTGCAAAGAATGGTGTAGTTCAGATGTGTCTGTTCATATGCTCCAAGTGTGTCTAGGAGATAAAACCCAAGATGTGGAAATACTTGGTTAAAAGGCCAATGGTTTTTAATTTTGATCAATAATATCAAGTTGCCCTCCCCCAAAATCAATCATCTACATTAGATTATGTGGGCTTTTTAAAAAAAATAGTCAATTATCTACAAATTTAAGGTGTAATTTTGAAAGTGTCTTTAACAAAGGGGAGAAAAATGTCACTGGAACTCAAAATTGAAGCTATCAGTCAAGATGTTAATTTCATCATCAGGGCCACCACCTCTCCCCGCCCACACACAGGTGATACTTCAGTGTCCACCCTGAACCTGCTTTACAGAGGGCCTGATCATTCTCTCTGTAAACCGAGAAGTTTTAAATCCCTAAGACAAAACCCTGCACCTGTTTCTCTGGCATTTGCGGTAAGAGAGCGTGTTAAGCGTGAAGGCAGCTAAAATCCTACTCGTTTTCCGTGGTAAGGACACCGCTTCACGCCGCAGCCTTCGCTGACCACGTGGAGTGCCTGCAGCTCCTCCTGAGACACAGCGCGCAGGTGAACGCAGCGGACGATTCGGGGAGAACAGCGCTGATGATGGCTGCTGAGAACGGGCAGGCGGGCGCCGTGGGTACGTGCGTGGCGGGCGGGCTTCTTGTTCATGCGTATCCAAAGCCAGAGCAAGGCAAGGTCAAAAGATTGGGTGTTCTCTGCTATCTGCTTACAGAAAGACTGACATTTTATTTAAGCCAGCTGACTCTACTTGCTAATTGTCTGCATTCCCGTTACTGGGTTGTTGGTGGACCTTACCAAAGTGAGCCAACCTTTCTGCAGTGAAATGTCTTGACACTTAAAAACCGAATGTGACAACATCATCATTTTACTTGGAAAAAAACAGTAAAGACAATTGAAAGGAACACCTATAGGCCTTGGATTTGGATAAAACAAATGTGGCAATAAAGTGTTCCTTTTTTGTTAAAAACATTAAATATGATTGTGTGAGCCATACTAATTTAAATGTTATGGTGTCTACAGTAACATCTTCAAAATGCATGTAGTCTGAATGACTTTGTTTTGTTTTTTTCTGTAGACATTCTGGTGAACGTTGCCCAGGCAGATCTGTCTGTAAAGGATAAGGACTTGAACACGCCCTTACATTTGGCTTGTAGTAAAGTATGTAAATGAATTTGCAGCACTGATATTTAGTGTAATAATAATAACAATACCACTTAAACTTTATCTCAGAAGTGTGTATCCTGGCTCTTAATTAAGATGTGCATTTCCCCAGATGTTGTCAATTCTAAGAGGAATGGAATCTCAAGAGGAAAAGCGAAGGGTGGGCCCACGCCAGGGAGATAAGGATGCTGAGCTTTTCAGGGCGTTGGCCACTTGCATCCTTGGGGCAGTCTGTCTCCAAGTTGCCACTGTACCTGTTTCCCTGGTTGTGATACCATATTTTGGTTTTAAACACAAGTTAGAACCTTAGATATATGGCTTCTAAAATATAAGCAGTTCTGCTGTTTTTACTTTGTTTCATTTTGAAGGCATTGTAATAACACAACCAAAAAATACTCTCGTAGGAGGCAAATAAATGGGCTCATATGCAGTTCTGCCCTCTCCCTTTTTTCTGGAGCATAGTTCAATGCAAAGAATGCACTGGGTTTTTTAGTAAAAAATAGCATTGTGTTTACATGTAATACAGGGTCCCTACTTCAGCAAAAGATAAATGGTACATATAAATACATGATTTTACAAAGGTGGGATCATTCTGGTTACAACCTGCTTTTGTAATTAAATCATGTTATGAAAGTCTTTCTTTTTAGAAATTTTAGAATTTTTTAGAATGTTCTAGAAGATAGGTAGTAAGTATCCTTCTACCTCAGGCCCATGCCCTCCTTTCATCAACCCATCCCCTACTGTGAGGCATTTGCTCGTTTTCAAATATAAGCAACTATAAATAATACTAATTGTGGAGAAATCTTTTTAGGAATACTTGTCCCTTTAAAATAAATTTCTAAATGTGGCATTATTGAGCCTGAGGCTATGAACATTTTAAAGACCAAATTATCTTGTCATGAAGTCACAACCATTTACACTCCAGCAGTTTTGCATCAGAAGGAAAGCTCCAGCCCTGGCCAGTAGCTCAGGAGGTCAGAGCGTCGTCCCAACACACCAAGCCTGTGGGTTCAGTCCCCAGCAGGACCAACCAATGAATGCGTAAATAATCGGAGCAACAAATGGATGTTTCTCTCTCTCTCTTTCCCTCTCTCTCTCTTTCTCTCTCTACCTCCCTGCCCTACTCTCTCTCTAAAATCAATCAATAAATTTTTTAAAAAGAATGAAACCTCCACGGAAATTTCCAAAATTATATTTAAGGCATTACAGTGTGATGCCAGGCGACACCCGTGATGGTGGTGTAGTTCAACACAGTGACAGTGTTACAGGTGTTATCTATACCCACTGGGACCAGAAGTCTCAGCTGTTCTTTCAGTGGTTGCATTTTCTCCCTTCATGTTCTGGGAGGCCCATAGGAAACACGAAAAGTGCTCAGCTGTGCAAAGTTTGTTTCAAGGTATAGTTTTCATGAGCATAAGTGCAGCCCTTTTCAGATGTCACTGCCATTGAATCACCTGACAACATTGTTAACATTCAGATTCTGATGTAGTGGGTCTGGAGTGGGGCCCGAGAGTCAGCATTTCCACCCCAGGGGCTGCTGATGCTGCCAGTCACATGGGCGTAGGAAGCTGTGGCCCTTAACAGAGCAGAGATCTGAAACTGTGAACGCATCTCTGACTGATGGATTGGTTTTTTAAAATTATCAACTTTCTGTTGTCATAAGATCCGGAGATAATTTCCCCTAGTTGAGAAAAAAATTAATGAACTTTCTTGAAAACGAGTCCATTCTCAGTGGAAGGCAGTAAACGATGACTCATATAGGGAACAGGTACGGTGGGAATTCCAAGGATGGTGGGTCACTGAAGTGGTTAGTAATTGAGGGCTTGAGGAAGGAGGTGGGGCTTAACTTCTATTTAATGTTGAAAGACACTTCTAATTCTACGCTGTTTCCCAGCTGACCTAGCTGAACCGTTACCTGTTTCAGCTCTCTAGACATTAATTCTAAAAGTTATCCTAGAAATAATTACTGTTTCAGATCAGATGTATATTAACCAAGTCCTATGGACCTCATACAGGATCTTGAAAAGTCAAGGGCCCTTTGACTATTTTGCTTTTTAGAAGAGAAAAAGAATTACTCAAATAATAGCCTTACAAAATGTATATAGGCAGGAGACATTCATTTTAAATTTGAATTATAATGAAGTGATTGTTCTGGAACTTTTTGATGTTTCTGTCCTCTGTTTCTTATTATTTTTTTCTTTATTAGGGTCATGAAAAATGTGCCTTGTTAATACTTGACAAGATACAAGACGAGAGCCTTATTAACGCAAAAAATAGTGCACTGCAGACGTAAGTGTGATGACTGAAGTTCGACTCGGACCCAAATTCATGGTCATTTATTTAACAAATATTAAGAGTTTGCTCTGTGCCAGGCTAGAGCAGGGGAACACAGCCGGGAAAGACAGAGTCCAGCTTCTCCTTCGTGCCCCTTAGTCAGAGACCTACAAATGCAGGCCAGGCGAGGCATCATCAGTTGGAGTCTTTGTTTTGATATGCCTTCACGGACATTGGTCAAGTCCGTGTTTATCTTTGCTGATATTTCTATGGTAATACTGTAAATTTTGTGGGTGGTCAGAAAATCATATGGGCTGACGTATTTGGGGAAATATTTGTATAAATGTGTGAGCATTATGTATTCATACTGAAAAATGACAGTTTTGCCCATCAGGTTCCCAGAATATATTGGAAGAGTTTCTAAACCATTTGCCTTAATTACACTTTAATGTAATTCGGTGTCATGTTTGGTGTGAAAGATCTCAAAGCTGCTTCACTTTCTATTTTAGGAAATTACATATTTGTGTTGAGAGCAAAGGACTATTAGGATTTTTTTTCATTGAAATTCTTAAGGAATATATAGCAGAATATACTGTTGGGTTTTTTTAAAAAACACTTTATTTTTGGAGAGAAGGGAAAGGAGGGAGAAAGAGAGGGAGAGAAACATCAATGTGTGAGAGGAACATCGGTCAGCTGCCTCTCACGTGCACCCCAACCAGGCACCCTGGCCTGCAACCTGGGCATGTGCCCTGACCGGGAACTGAGCCGGTGACCTTTCACTTTGCGGGACACAGTGCTCGACCAACTGAGCCACACCAGTCAGGGCAGAATATACTGGGTTTGACATTGTTCTTGAAGGTATTCTAACTTCAGTAAAATACCGTTTAGTAATAACAAGGAGATTTGAGATTATATACATGGGCAACATATTAAAGTCATATTGATGAACTTTGTGCAACAGTGATTCAAATTCTAGAGTAGGAATCAAGGGATAAGGAACCTTCTAGAAAACACACTAGATTTTGAGTTTTGTTTTCCTATTTACTGTCACTGAGGTTGTTTGAGATGCAGAGAATTTGTAATGTCTCTAGAGAAGTCTGAACCAGCACCGAAGAACTGTTTGGGTCAGCTGTTCGCCCCTGGAAAAGATCTGACTGACCAATCTCTTCTTTTAAAAGTAAAAACGTTCATATAGTATCTATGGCTTCTCCAGTACTCTCTTCCCTTTAACAGTGCAGGCTACCCAGACGACACATTCTCACACAAACACGTATCACAGCTGACGCTCAGTGTTCTGATTTCAGACCCCTCCACGTTGCTGCCCGCAATGGCTTGAAGGTCGTGGTTAAAGAGCTGCTGGCCAAAGGGGCTTGTGTCCTCGCTGTCGATGAGAACGGTAAGTGGGAAAAGGAGGCGATTGCTGCAGGTGCCTTCCCTGTGCTGTGAAGCCAGAGCAAATGACAAGTGTAGGAGCGAGTTTAAAAGGCAGTAAGAATTTTCTCCCTGTTGGAAGTTCCCTGTGTGTGAGAAATCAAACAAGGATCATTTGTCCTGTCTGTCCCTGCTGTAGCCCACCACTGCCTTTCATTTCGCATGTCCTGTCAGCAGCTGGTCTCTAACCCCTCAGCGTGGTGGTGGTTAAAGGATTTCAGACCCACTAAAACGCTTTCAACTCGGTATTCGCAACTCTGACTGCCCACGCTGAAGAGTTAGGGATTACACATCATTAGTGCATGCTCGAGGGCTCACATGAAACACCAAGTCTCTGTATTTCAGTTCATTCTGAGATCAAACCTTTTTTTTTTTTTAAAGAACAGATCAGAACTCATATTCCCAGTATGGATATTTGGGGAGCATGAATAAAAATTTTAAACTAATATCTAGGCCTGAAACTTCTCTTTATATAATGTTTCCTTCCTAAATGAGTTAGCTCTTAACAGAAGCTTTCCATTCTGCTTCCTAAGAAATTCTGAAAGAGACTGAACCCTAGAATAGTATTAAACCACCATTTTTAGCACAATGCCTATTAACCTTGGGAAGCAAAAGAGGGACTTCTGGATATTTAGAAATTAAGTAAAAATTTTAAAATGTGGCATTAATTGTGGTTTTTAATTAAAATCTAATAAAATGTATTAACGTAACTCAATTAACTGCTTATTACAGGTATTGGAATTAGCAGCTCATGCCTATTTCTCAGAAGTAAGCAGCCATGTGGCATCACGAGCTAACTCCCGTTAGTTTTGATTTTGCGGGCCCTTTACCCCGGCATGTTCCCTGCTCTGTCCCCAGCCTGACTCATCTAGGAGGCGCAGAAGGTTCTCTGTTACTTTATCTCTTTGGTTTTCCTGCCTAACCTTCCCTCCCCCTCTGATCACCACTAAATACCTTAGGGACGGAGTGCAGAGGCCCACAGTGTTCCTCCAAAATGACCAGAGACTAGAATTACATGTTAGTTTCACTTCTCTGGTGTACGTTCGACACCACTAAGCCTCACCCAGCCAATGACAACCTTGGGCCAGTGGAACTGTGATTTGTCTCCGGGCTTAGCTTCAGAGACATGGGCACCTTCGAGGGAATTTAGCACAGCACTAGCAATCGTAACCCCTTCACTCATCACAGACCTTTGTGGAATAGGATGTTGAGATAGCTGTCCATTCTTGTTTGTTTTTATACCAGAGAAGGAAGAATCTGATAAGGGGGTTGGGGGGAGCAGAAATAAGGTCAAGTGCTGATAAACAAATCAGCAAAAAGTTAGGTTTTGTTGAGCCATTTCATAAAGGAGTAAATAGCAGTAGGAACTGCAGCCAGCAGAGAGGACAGGGTAACCCTTTCAGGACAGGAGAATCAAGGTGGAGTGAGGTAGTAACAATTACATCAAAGAATATATTTCCCCACGCAACTGTTTCACGCATTGAGATAATATTCCCTTCTGGACCCACAGAGTCTAAATGGCGGAGAATGACATGACTCCATGTCAACCACAGCCATTTTCGGACTCTGGTTGGCATTGTTGCTATTTTTAAAAATTCTATTAAGTTTCTTTTAAATGATAGTACCTCTTTAATTACAAACAGCCAGTGCCTTCCTGTGTCCGATCTGCTCAGATGATTCTGTTTTTCTAGAACAAGTTGATTGTATTCTTTATATGAAATGTGTGTGTGCATACACACTATATATAAATATATATTTATGTTAATATATATTATTAGTTGATATTATTGATATTTATGTATAATAGTGACAAAGCCGCGTGACTCGCTGTTACAGACATCTGATTTTTAGTGTCCTTTCTAACCTGACACACGATTGCGTGCCACGGAAAGTCATTGTTCTCAGAATGAGAGTGCTCTGGCCCCAGCCTGAGGCGCATGCTGTGTGTGGTCTCTGCAGTGGAAACACCTTCCTTGTTGTCCTGTTGCTGTTTTTTTGTGGAATTGTGTCCCACCCATTCCCCCTCATGTTTCTGTTCCCTGGACAAAGACTGGAATTCTGCCTAACTTTGGTTAATATAGTGCTTGTTGCTGTCATGTAAGCTAAAAAAAAAAACAACCCAAAACCCAAAACCCAAAACCCTCCATAAAATGTCTCCCCTTCTAGTCCCCTCTAGCCTCACCCCTAGCATGACCTGCGGGAAGTAACTCCTCCTTTTGCCTGGCATGATTTCTAATGCAACATACATCTCCACGTGTGAGGTCGTTTGAGATGTACTGTGGAAGGCTCACGCTGCCTCTGGATTTCCCGGACTAACCACTGCCTTGTCTGCATTTACGCCCAGGTCATACCCCGGCCCTGGCTTGTGCTCCTAACAAAGATGTGGCTGACTGCCTGGCTCTCATTTTGGCTACCATGATGCCTTTTTCTCCTTCCAGTACAATGACGGCTGTCAACTTCGTTTGTTTTAAAAAAGACAATTTGAACAGGACGACCCTCTCCAATCTGGGTAGCATGGTTAGCCTGTGCAGTAACAACATAGGCTCGGAGGATGGGTACAATGAAAATGATTCTGACTCGGAAACGTTTTGACTGCGGACTGTAGAAGTTTTCCTTGGTCCACCATGTTGAAGAAAGGGAAAGAAGCTTGAATTCCAGGTTTACGTTGTGCTCGTGTATTATTACGGGCCCGAGCTAGCAGAAGCCAATCGAGAAGGAATCAATCAAACCGAGAGAGGGCAGCTAGGCGGGGGATGAGGCACGCACACACGTGGGCCCCAGTTTTGATTTGTTTCATGTTTTCCTTAGATCTGAGATACTTCTGTGAAAGTCTACCTCTCGTTTTAAGTAAGGAATAAAGAAATGCATTTAATTCTTTTTCTTTGAGGATGAGAGGGAACTGTTGTTCTCTTGAAGTGGTTTTTTTTTTTTTTTTCATTATCTCACTTGGCAGTGAGTTCTCAGAAGTATATCAATGTGACATTCACGTCCCCAGGGAGGGGAAGGAAGGGGTAGGCAGGAAATGCCCCCAACCTCTTCTCACTTTGATGTTTACTTCCTCACTAGAAGCCAAAGGTGAAAGTGTTTAGCTTCAGAAATAATGCCTGTACTAATCTTTTCAAGGGAGTGAAACAAATCTTTTCGATTAATCGATGTCCTCTCTGTAGTAAGCACTTAAATATCCAGAACTTCTTTCTGAGGATGTTTGTTCGAGTTGCCAGGTGAAGGTGGGACATTCGTTGAAAACTCAACTTGCTTTTTTTCATTGAACACAAATATGACGCCCTCTGCTCCCCATAACGAGCCTGTGGCTTATTTTTACCTGTTGATTGAATCTAAATCTAATAACCTTTCAAGTGAAAATTATATTGCACCAAAACTTTGAGATATATGCAAGTTTAATATGAAATTATCCTTTATTGATTCACCCTTAAATCAAAATAGTAACTTTTAAACAAATATCAGGACCATCAGCATTGTTCATCGATAGTAAAATGTTCAATGAGCGTCTCAGTCAAGGTCATGCCAAGTGAGTGAGAGTGTGATTGCAAAAGGGAACGAAGGAAGTAAAAGCAAGCGGTCGACATGGGTGATGTGGAAATTAAAGCCAATTGATAGTTGCTTGATGATGAAGTCAACATAGTGAATACTGTATCTGCTCCCTCTGCCAAAGCTTCTAGGTCAAATGGACCCCGTTCCACACCTGGAATAGCTGTACAAAAAGAAGAATGAGACTCTTTAAAAATTATGCACATACACATGCGCACATATATGTATATATACATGTCTGTATTTCATCGACCAGCTATCCACGAGGACCAAAATGCTTCAGTCTAAAATGGAAGATTTAAATTGTTTTTCTTCAAAGTGAAAGTGAGAACTGAAGTAGCTTTTCTACGTAGTTAAAATGTAATCTTTTTTTGCATAATAGTCCGATGTATTTTATATTTCTTATGACAGATTTCTAGTTGATGGCTTAACATTTGTAACTGCTAATGTGTTGACCGCGGCTTTTCTTTTGGCCAGACTAGAGAAAATGTTCATACACTTTTGATGTAAATGTGTTTATATTTATTTGAAATGAAACGAATGCTGAGAAAACATCCTTTGTTCTCTCATTTCGTTGCTCTGTGTCTCACTTGGAATAACAAAAAAAAGCACACAGGGCCCTCCCCGGGCTAGCCAGCAGGGCTGGGGCCAAGCCCAGCATTCCCACTGCTGAGGTGTCCAGCCATCCTCAGCATCTCTCACACTGACTGCGGAGGGGTACCACTTCCGTCGCTCATCACCAGTGTGTGGCCAGCTTAGAGCTTAGAAGAAGACATGGGAGTCCTTACGTTCTTCGGCCAGGTGAAAACTGAAGCACGCAATAGATCGTCGTATGCACGGAGGTGGCCAAGAAAGGTCCAGAGATTACCCTAAATACACTGAAATCCCGCAGGGTCCCAGGACGCTAAGGGGAAAAACTCTATCAGTGTGTGGGCACGGGCACCAGAGAAGTAAAAATCAGCTCAAGTGCTGTTTTCCACGTGAGGAAGAGACAGAAGACGACATTGAATTAGGGCAGTATTCTCTGACCATTTTATAAACGGTTTCTTTTCCACCCTGGAAATTTCTGCTTCATAGTGTATGTGAGATATTTTTAAAACAGTGTTCTATCATATCTGGATCAAATACAGATACTGTATTATATTTTTCATCTAACGGTTAAAAACTTCAATCTTACTCTTTTCATATCCTGGATTTAATTAAAAACTCATGCTGAGTTCTTCACAAATGCAAACTGGTTCAGAGGACTTTATACAATTGGTATGATTAATTTTACTGAAAATTTTTAGCACCACCAACATTGTGTCTTTCGTTTCCCTCCTTCCTCTTTGTTTAGAGATGAATTTTTTAAAGTAGATAAATTGCTAGGAGCAATAATGACCTTGTCATTACCAAAACACTGAGAACGAGAGCGCTCCAATGCTGAAAAGCACGATACCCTGCGGTGTCTTTTTCTAGAAGTGAATGGAAATCTCGCTCAGGTGGCATGGAAAGCCAGAGAAGAAACGGCCGCTGTAACGGTGAGGCAGCGTTAACATTTTCCCATAGAGCCCCACGGAGAACAAGGAGCGTGGCGGCAGAGCGGTGCCCGGCGACACTGTCTCCACGGAGCTGCGCCTCCACTTTCCCCCTCCCTTACTGATAGAGAGAGGAGGACGGAGAAGCAAAATGCGGTCCAGCTTGCTGCCAACCGTTCCTTAAAGCAAGCTCTCCTCTTTCTCTTGCCCCCCGAGACTAATTTTTTCCCTTTAAGAAATGATTTTTAAAACTCTGAGGTCCGTGTTTGTCAAGTACATCTCTTAGAAACGAAATTAGATTTGCACATAGCTTTCGAAGGAAAAAAACACACAAAACATGCTTTTCGTTGTGTCTTAGTTGTTTAGTGCTTTTACCTAAATGTGTTCTTTTTGGACTGTATTTTAACCACAGCCACAGGGATCATGTTTCATTGCACTTGACCTGTTTGCCAGTGTCTGCCTATCCTTGGTAAATACATTACTATCTCCAAATTGCCTAAAATCTGCTCTGATTCTACAGTAAATAGCTCAGGGGATTTCTATTTATCACTACTAAAAGGGCACCATAGTACGTTTTGGTACTTTAGTCAGTAAACAGCTGCTTGATTTATTATTTTATTGTTAAATCAGAACAAGAACATCAAATGGATTCGCTGCACTAGTTCTTCTTTGTACTGTTGAGCAACTTGGTTTGTTGATCTGTTGCGTTGGTTGAAGAACTCCTCCCTTTTTTTGTCTTGTACTATAAAGTTAGAGTGCCTTTTTCTATTTGTATATTCCGAAAGTGTTCTGTGAAATGTTTTGTATTTTTTTTTATTTGAGTGTTACCAGAGCAATATAATACCAGTGAGTTTTCATTTGGCCTTTCTTTGAATGTATAAAGTGTCTTTTTTCCTATTTCCCCTTTTACCTGCTTTGAAATGAAAATGAAAATGCTGAAGTTTTCTCTAGGAGTTCCCTTTGATTTCGCAGTGCTGAAATGCTTTCTTCTTACGAAACTGTAAACCATAGGTCAGTGTTATAGGGGAAAAGCGTTCTAAGATAGTGACAATCTCAGTGTGTGTACAAAGTATAATCCTATGTGTTTCTTATGCAGTGATCTACAAACTCAATGCAAATACCTTTCATTTGGTAGTTTGTCTACGTACTTTACGCTTTAGCATGTGCAATATATCTTTGCAAAGCACGATGATACAAATCTGGTGCCAGTGTTATATTTTGCATAACATATTTGTAACAGCATAAAATATTGTTTGATGAGTTCAGTGGGATTTTGTCTGTAATGTTTTCTTATGTAAATGGGAGTTGAATGACTCTAGTTAATGTTATGACTGTAAAAATGAGGAAAATGACTTTTAGTTCAGTGAATGACTTTGAACCAATCCGAATCTCCTCAAGCACAGTTCAATACTTTTTCAACTACTGAATGCTAATGATGTAATGAAGTGCTTAACTGTAATATACTATGGAAATGCATTCAGATGGTTATTTTTACAAATAAAAACGGTACAAATATTGTTGCAATTTCTGTTCTTTAATTGTTCTAATTTATGCTAACTTTACCAATTATTCTGCTAATCTAAGTCTTTACCCCCCTCACCAAAGTCAAATTAACCTTAAACTTTGAAACTAAATCATCAAGATAAACGCCTGAATCCAAGTTTGCTACTTCTGTTTATATCATCACAAATAGAGAAAAAATTCAAACATATGTTTGTGTCGATGATATTTATTTATACCTCCTATTTTGTCATGAAAGATTTGAGCTGGCTTGTAACAAAAGACATGTGATAAACCAGAAGCAGAAAATTTAAGAAGGGAGAAAAGACTGCAAGCAAATATGGGAACTGTAAAATTGAACACAGTGGCCGTGAACTTGAGTTTGCTCTAGGCTTCCTTGTGCTCAGGGTAAGAGGGGAAATGCGACTCACTGTTCTGGTTGCATGTATCAGAAAGGAGGAAGCCTATGAGGTCCTCAAAGTTGTGAATTCAACTGTACTTACCTTTGTTGTTGCCACCACTGCCCTTCGATGGCGTCGTAGTAACCCAGGACTCAAGCTCTCTTCACTGTCCTTAAAGGTATACATAGATTTTCTGGACATCTCACCATCAAAATTTCTCCCCTTGAGTAGTAACTTCAGGGACAGTCCCTGGGAGCACTAAGGAACACATTCCTAATGACGGAGTTTCCAGCCGATGAGAAAGAGATGTGGGGGTGGAGCCTTCCTGAGTTCCTGGTGCCATAGGGTATCAGCAGTTCTCACAGTCCAGCCCAATTCCACCACCATCTTTTCCACGAAAACACTAAACCCCAGAGAACTTATACAATTTGTTCAGATTTGTGTATACACATATTTTCTGATCTGAATACACAACTTGTGCCTACAGATGTTCTCTCTTCTATGCCATCCTACCAAAAATAATGGTTTGGGTTGTTTTTTATTAGTATTATTTTTGCCAGAACTGTTCAGAGAGGTTGCACTCTGCCCTGTCCTTATTCAAATAAACAAATCTGAGTGCTTTTCATGTTTTAAGAGTATAAGGCATGAGTCATAGCACAGGTGAGTACTTTCTGAAGTTCAGAGCAGACTGGAACTTATGAGTTATCTAAAGACGTGTAACAAATTACCCCCAAACCTAGTGACTTCAATCGACAAGTGTTTATTATCTCATGGTTTCTGTGCGTCAAGGAGTCCAGGCACGGTTCATCTGGGTCTTCTGCCCCTGGTTCCCTCACAGGCTCCAGTGACGGTGTTGACAAGGGATTCATTTCCAAGGGTTGTTGGCAGGATTCTTCGCGGGCTCTTGGGCTGGGGATTTCAGTTCTAACAGCTGTTGGCTGCCCTTGGTTCCTCGCCACATGGGCCTTTCCGCAGAGAGCTCACAGTATGGCAGCCTGCCTCAGGAGAGCAAGCAAGGGAGAAAAGCCAGAGAGGGCAAGGGCAAGACGGAGGTCACAGCTTTCTGACTGGATCTGGAAGTGACGATCTGTCATGGTTCCCATATTCTCTTCATTAGGGGGCAGTCACAGGTCAGCCTCTACACAAGGAGAGGGGATTCCTGAGAGCGTGGTGCCAGGCGGGGGAGTCACTGGGGGCTGTTTCAGAGGCTGCTTACCACACTGGGTCTCCCACTGGGTCCCTCCACAGTGTCGCATCATTTGGATAACTTTGTCCCAGTCACTGTGAGGGAAATTATTTACTCCACTTCCTAACTTTCCTCTCTCTCAAGAAAAACGTAGGGATTTGCTAATGCCCCTTGTGCTCTGATAAGCAAGACGAAAGAGGTCAGGGCCTCCATGGCAGCAATTATAACGGTGAACACTGGTGTGGCACTCTGTCTCCAAACTGCTTGTCAAAGGGACCCTCTCTCTGATTCCACTCAGGAGGTGTAGAATCCTGAACAGCTATGCCTCGCTTAACACACTTAATGTGTTCCAGAATTAGCCTGCAAGGCACAAAGGCATTAAGCTAAAAGGCTATTAACATAAAAATATTGTGGACAAAAGTACTGTATGAATTGTCTTTTCAGCAGATTTCGTACTGAAGGCACATTTGCTCTAAAATGTCAAGCAGCCAAGATCATGGCTGTGCCATTCATTAATTTTGGAGCACTGCAGGGAATGATTGGGAACGTGTAGGCACTTGTGGGCAGGAGGCGTTGCTACTGGCATTTCCTAGGCCAGGGATGCCAAAGGCCCCACCGAGCCCGGGGTGCAACTCCACCACCCTCAGTACCCGTGCTCTGCCGGCTCACTGCTCGTGTCCTTGCTCCCCTCTTGTTTCTGAATCATTTCTTCATCAATGTCTTATTGGGGAAGCCAGTCATATTTTAGAATTCTATTCCCAAGGAATTACATAAATGGGCTCTAATACATATCCCCTTGTAAAGAGCTCTTACTGGCTTAAGAAAAAGAACTTCAGAAGTAATGCCAAGTACATGTTCCCTGGCCGTGTACTTTTTTCCAAGAGAGAGTGCATGCAGGTGAGTACAGAAAAGTGCTGCACAGATTGTGAGACAAATACGAAATTCTTTCGTTATTAAACACCCATGCACACACACGTTTTAAGCAACAGATGGTCGTATCTGCTTCCCAGGTGGGGCGACCCTGCTCGCAAAGCCAGGGCACGTGGCCCGCCGTCGCGTGGCAAGGTCTGCGAACGCAGTGCCGCTGTCTCACACAGTTCTCTAGGCAGGCACTTCTAGGACGCCGCTGTCCACCTTCAAGTGACCGTTTCATGAAGCATATTTGAATTCTAGAGGAGTTTTGTAATTTTAAAAAGAAAAAACAGTAAAAGCTTTGAAGCAGCACTTGGAGCCCAACAAACTTACCTGTGTTTGTATTCAGTTGACAAAGCATCCAGCAAGTCTGAGAATAGGACTAACTCTTAGGTTAGGTTTCCTCAGAATTCACAGACATTTGAGCTCAGATCTCTTTTAATGGAATTTGCTGGGGTGATGCTGCTTAATAAAATTATATAGCGTTCAGATGTACAATTCTGTGATACCTAATCTGTGCATGGCACTGCGTGTTCACCACCCAAGTCAAGTCTCCTTCTTCTACCATTTATGCCCCCTCTGCCATCTCCTATTGGTACCTCCTCCCACTCCCCTTCCCCTCTGGTAATAACCATGCTGTTGTCTGTATCTGGGAGGTTTTTGTTTGTTTTTTGTTTGTTTTGTTTTATTTTGTTTGGGGGGGTTTATTTTTGCTTAATCCCTTCACCTTTTTCACCCAGCCCCACCCCCCCCCCCCTGACATAAGCTCAGATCATGACAGGAAGTTGCCAGCAACATAAAGATCAGAGGAGAGAACATTCTAGGGAGAGGTAACAGCCAGTGCCAACACCCACAGGCAGGTATGAGTTCGACACGTTCCAGGAACAGAAATGGGGACAGTGTGGCTAGGGAGGCGGGTAGTAGAGTGTAGTATGAGATGAGGTCAAGAGCTAGCTGAGGCCAGATCTTACAACGTTTCGTGAGCCAGGAGAAGCAGCTTATAATTTATTCTGAATGTGATAAAACTCCACTGGAGAACTGTAAGCAGAATAATGGCTGTGGTCCTAGTTCATTTTTAAAAGGTTAATCTGGCAGCTGAAGGGAGGCAAGAGAGGAACCCTAGGGACTGGTTAGGTAGCCACTGCAATAGTGCAGACAAGTAAACACAGCGGCTCCTATTGGTGTGGCAGCAAGGGAAATGGAGAGAATGTGCTATACTTTCGGTATTCTTGAAGGTGGAGTTGATTGGATTTGCTGATAGTGGGATGTCAAGTGAACTGTCTAGAGTTGGAGGGAGAGGATGGGGCTGCAGGCATGTGAAATTACAGATGGCCAAAGGAGACTGCCTTGGGAGGACATGGAGAGTGAGAAGAGCACTGAACCGTAGGCACTTCAACATTTAGAGGTCAGGAAGACCAGGGGATCTGGCAGAGAAAACCAGAAAGGAGGGGCCAGCGAGGCTGGAGGAGAAGCAAGAATCCAAGCGATCTCCAAAACCTGGGAAAGAAAGGATGTGATGAAGAAGGAGTTTCAGTCGTATCTACTGTCTGAATTCTTCTGGGAGGTCAAACAGGATAGGACAGATGGAGACCACTGGATTTAGCAATGGAGTCTATCATTAGTGACCTTTGGAGGAGCAGATCCTCAGAGTGGCTGGCCCAACAATCCAGAGAAGACGGGCTGAGGAGCGAAAGAGCAGGTAAAAGGAAGAAGAAGAATGTGGCAGTAGCTGGAGGACGAGGCGGGCGCCAGGCAGGTATTTGTTTTCATGGCAGGAGATACTGTAGCACATTGATGCTGAAGGCGGTGTCTGGGAGAGAGCAGGAAGAAGGTGGAGAAGACATGGGAGGGTAATTTTGGAAAGAGTGTTTCAGAGCAGCAGAGGAGGATTGCTGAGTAGTACCTAGCATATTCGAGATCTATGACCATGATTTTAAAATGATACCAGTCATCCTGGCGGGTTTTCTGGTCAGGTGTGTGGGTACAGGTATAGGGTAAGAAGACAGTGGAATTTAAACAGGGATAGAGCTTTGCCAGTCAAGTCCAAGGGGAGCTATGGAACTAGGGGGCTTTCATGGATTCCAAGCTGGTTAAGGAGGGGAGCGAAGATACAAGGGAGGTGTTGGATGGACAGTGGGGAAGTGCTACAGCCCCTGCATTGAAGGTCTCGGTAAGGTGGAAGAATTGCCGAGGTGTAGCACCAGAGTTGGCCAGCTAAACGTGGGCCGTTTGAAGTAGAGATTTCAGAGTGGTGCAATTTTTACGATGAGAATGCCAAGGAAATAACCATGGGAGTGATGGTTGAGGATAATTGAAGGAAAAAGCTTTGGAGGTGAAGAAGTCAAAAACCGACAGCATAACAAATGGCTCAAAAGCCATTTAAGATAGAATTTGAGCAAAATGAGAAAATGTGGCCACTTGAAAACATCTATCATTCAGATACTTTAAGTAGACACACAGTCGGAACTGGCTTATTATCAGACTGAAGTTGGTTACAGGATTAGGATAGAGCTTTTAGAGGTTAGAATGGTCAAGTGCATTCCTATCTAAAGAAGAAAAAAAAAACAGACCTTAACTATAATACAATGACAGGTTTTACGACCATATGGTTTACCCTAAGTGTGTTATTAGGCTCTCCAGAAAGCGTGACAGATGGCTGAGAGCTGCAGAGTGAACAAAAAGCGTGTGGATCAACTATCGTAGTGATAACAATGAAAAGCTGCATACTTCCCAGTGGGCCTTCCATAGAAGATAAAAGACTAAACTCATTGCAATTCCATATTGCTCTTTAAGTGAAAATTAAATATGCTTTAAAATAGTACCTTTTCCTGAAATCACAATTTTTAACAAAATAGCCAATCTGGGTTTATAATTCCCTTTTGAATTTCTTTTTTTTTTTTTAGAAATGATCTCTCCATTTGCAAGTCCATGCCCTGTTTTTATGTTACAATTCTCTTCAGGCCTGCCATTTACTACTTGCTATTTTGCTATTAGAATCTATAAAAAGTTTGTCAGAGGAATGGTACCTGATGATTGATTTTCTGCTTAACTTCATTCACAAAGGGGTTACCCATTAGCATGTAAATTTTGATGAGGCTGCCAGGCCCTTTGTGGTTTGGCATCAGTGCTGCAAATGCTAATCAAGGGCTCTGCTCACGCCATCTGGAAGCTTGCTTTGTGATGTCACAGCCGACACTAGAAATTGGATTGAGAGAACTAATTAACTCCCCACAATGTATTCCAGATATTGGAAAGGGAAGACTTTTCGGGGTGCTAACAATATCTCCTAGAGATAAGAACATAATAACCCATCCTCATTTTCTTTACTGTCAACCTTGTGATCTGATAGTGACCCGATAATGCAAACAGAGGACATTCTTAGGAAACTATTGGTTGTGACCAGAACTTCTGAACACCGAATAAAAGTCACCTTACTAAATTTCTCAGGCTGTTTTGTGAATCAAAGTGAATAAGAAAAGAGCCAACACTCACTGAATGCTAATCATGTGCCCGCGCTGCTCGGAGCACTTTTCTCACTTCATCCTTCGACAACCCTAGAAGGTGGGCGCTACTGTTATTCCCAAGAGCACACAGCTAACTAGTGGCAGACCCGGGATTTGAACCTGGTCAGGTGGTTCCATAGTTTCTAATCTTAACTTCTATTATATATATATATATATATATATATATATATATATATATATATATGAATGAATGAAAACAAAATGCTTGATGTCAATTTTTCTTTCTTTTTTGTAGCCTTGTAAAAAATTTAACAATATTGTATGGCCTTTTTTCTGTGACCCTAAATATCAGTCTGCAATAGAAGGTTGGTCAACTATGACCTGTGGACCAAAACAAGCAGCCACTTTTTTTAAAAAACAGCTTTATTGAAATATAATTGACATACTGTGAAATCCACCCTTTAAAAGGATACAATGCAATAGTTCTTAGCGATTCCAAAGTTATGTAACCATCATCACTATCCAATTTCAGAAACCTCTCATCACCCAAAAAAGAAACCTGAACCCATTAGCCGGCATTCTCTGTTCCCTTCCTTGTCCCCTTTTCCTGTAACCACTTATCTATGTCTTGTCTCTATAAATTGGCCTATTCTGGATATTGCATCTAAATAAAATAATACAATATACAGACATTGTGACTGGCTTCTTAGCATAATGTTTTCAAGTGGCACCCAAGGTTTAGCATGTTTCAGTGCTTCATTTCTTTTTGTAGACACATAGTAGTCGAGTGCATGGATATACCACATTTGTGTACCTGTTCATATACTGATGGGTATTTCAGTTGTTTCTACTTTTGAGCTATTATAAATAGTGCTGCTATGAATATGGTGTACAGATTTTTGCATGAATGTGTGTTTCGATTTTATTGTGTGTATATGTAGTAGTTGAGTTTCTGGGTCATATGATAATTCTATCATTTTGAGGACCTGCCAAACCACTCCACAGCAGCTGCCAAACACTCCACAGCAAGGTAAGAAAACTTGAATTTCTCTATATCTTTGCCAACACCTTTTATTCCCTTCTGTTTTTATTACAGTCTTCCTGGGGGTGTGAAGTTGTGGTCTTGGTGTACATTTATGGGTCATGACTAATGATGTTGAGCATGGTTTCATGTGCTCATTGGCCATTTGTAAATCTTCTATTCAATCCTTTACCCACTTTAAAATCGGTTTATTTTCTTTTTTACTGTTATTTTGTAAAAATTCTTTATATATCCTGGGTATAAGTCCCTTATCAAATCGTGGATTTACAAATATTCCATTCTGTGCATTGCTTTTTCACCTTCTTAATAATGTCCATGGAGGCACAAAAGTGGAACTTTTGGTGTCCTAGCTGAAAGACCACTGTTGTCTTCCTGTTGCATCCTCACGTGGTGGGAGGGGAGGGGTAGCTCTCTGGGTTCTCTTTCAGAAGGATGCCAGACCCATTCATAACGGCTCCACCCTCATGACCTCACCACTTCCCCAAAGGTCCCACCTCCAAATAGCATCGCAGTGGCAGTTACGTTTCAACATACGAATATTGGGGAGACACATTCCGTCTGTAGCAAGTATGTGCCCTTATTTTAGCTAAGGAAAAAGTCCCTGCAAATTATATTATGACACAGTACTATCTTCTCTTTGGTTACAAGATGCATCCCAATTTTAGGGACATTAAATGCAAATGACAAAATATGGTGACATGTCAATACCCATTAAAATTAGAATTATACATACCCATTCAACAAGCACTTCCACTTTGGGGAATCTATGCACAGAAATAGAAATACAGGGAAGAAAGTGTGATATTTAAAATACTTAGCAATTAGTATGGCACAGATAGCTACCAATCAGGACAGGCACTAATCAAAGTGACACCAATAATAGGCCTGCCCCTAACATTCTCAGATCCTGGGCAAGAATACAAATATAAGCATTCATACCAGGTTTCAAATACTTGAAGGTCTTTTTAAAAAATGAACTAAAAAATCTTAAATAAAGTTTGTTCTATTGCCATACCTTGACAAATATACTTTCATAACAACTTAGAAGGATGGGTTCAGATTTGAAATTACTGCCCTCATAAGAGTTCGAGTCAGTGCATGGTAGAACAGGGAGGTGACCTCTTGCCTTCAGCCTGTGGCTCAATACCCACCCCGTTTTCTTTGCAGCGCAGCGTCATCCTGTAGAAGAGCCCTGCACACAATTACAGGCGCCCTAGCCTGCCCGACCAGACTCTGCGTCTACCCTCGACATTCCTTGGCCACCCCCTAAGCCTAGGGATGTTTGCAGTGGTGGCTTAAGCTACCCTCAAGAGGAGGGACCTAGGAAAAAGGCCCTTGTAGCCCTTTTCGTGGGCTGAGGACCTTTGAGTAGGGAATCTCAGTGTCTTGGAAATAAAAATAGTCTAACTGAGGGTCACAGATTCCAACTGGCCACATCCCCTTTGGCCCACAAACTCCTTGCCCCATGAGGACATGCACATCTGGACAAGGGCTAGAGCAGCTGCCTTCCAGGCAGGGGCCAGGTCAGAGGGCGCTACTGCCACCAGAACACTATTCTGGTCCCTACGAGTTGACCATCAGTTCTTCCAAAAAGCAGATACATATATGCCAAACATTTATTGTAATTTTCAGGAGTAGTAAAAAAAAACAAACCAGAGGCAATTTGAATGTCATTCTGTTATACCCCTGCTATAGGATATGGAGCGATTAAAAATAATAAATGTTGTCAAGAAATACATATAGCTTATAAAAGCAAGTTTTAGTAAAATATTTATGGTTGTACTCTCAAACGACATCAACAAAAAATGCATATGTGAGGCCATTGGTGTCTATATGTTGTATGATCATGAACAAAGGCATGGCAGATTTGCCCCAGAGCGTTAAGTGAGGAGGGTAAAAGACAACGCTGAAATTGTAGTTAAGTGGGACAGTGCACATGGCATAAAATGCTAAGTGAAAATATAAAATGTCAAATATGAAATAGTGTTATATCGCAGAAATAGGTCAAAGTGGATTATGTTTATGAACAAGAACTGGAATGTAACAAACTATAACACTGATTTAATTAAGTGACAGAATTGTGGGCTCCGGGTGTCCGGAAAGTATCCCGCCATGTGCTGTGGCAAACACACTTATAGAAGAAGACACAAGATATAAGCAACATTGTACATGGGACGATGATATCTCAGTCCCCTTCAAAGTGGGCACAGTGCTTCTTCTGCTCTGGTGGCAGAAGCCACGGAAGGAATTTTGCCATGCCACATTTAATGCCAAGATCCTGCATCAAAGTCTCGGACACAGGAGTTTCTGGAATCCCCAGATCGGCTTCTAGCTCTCCCACTGTCAGTTGCTGATCTTGGTTGATTGCTGCCTGTACACATTCAACATTCTCAGGTGTTCTGCTTGTTGCAGGCCTTCCAGGACGTGGACCACTTTCAACAGATTCTTGACCATCTTTGAAGCATTTGTGCCACACTTTTATTTGTGCTGCACTCATTGCAGCGTCCCCCCAAAAAATCATTCCACTAGTTTCCACAGAGGAATGTTCAAGCTTAACGTCAAATTTGATGCAGATTTATTGCTCTACTCACTGCATCATTTTGAATACAACAGCCACCCCCACTGACTAGTACCGTGAAGTCATCATTGTCCAGGCACGCGCACTCCAGTCCACATTCCTTAGCTGCCAGGTTACATAGATGTTACACAAACCGTTCTGGCTGTAATAACAATAGCTGGACTTTTTCTGAACAAACTGTGTGTTCATACGTATATATTCAACAGATAAAAAGTGCTACAATTACAAATCTGAACAATAATCCTCACAGTTTAATGTTGTTTCCTATACCTAGTCAACAGCAATTCGAAAGATTTATACCAAGAGGAAAAGTAACTACAGATGGATATAAAAGATCAAATGTGGAAACAAAGAGGATTGACTGAGAACATTTGATTTCTCCTAGGATCCTAGTAAAATCAGTTCCAGAAACTGTTTCCATAAAGACCATTGGCTAGAAAACTGAGGAACCAGGCTGCAAATCCAGGCAGTTTGTGTCTTACATCAGAGGTAACTTTTATTGCACCATTTTTTTTCCCTGCAAGTGTGTGACAGTGTAGAATACAGCGACTGCCAGTACACCAGCATGATTCGTGCTTAGGCACCTGCAGCTTTACCCACCAGAAACCTTACCTTGGATGCTCTGGACTGTCCCGCTCAGTGAGGGAGGAGACTAGGAAGGAAGGCCATGCACAGCCTGACCCAGGGACTTTAAATGGCTGCGCCACCCCAATGGAAGACGGTGAAGGATGTCCACTTCTCAGGTCTCTGCACACATCTCACTCATTTGGCACCTTGGACTTGGACATCTCACAGGTCGTTTTACTCTGAATAAGCCTTTGCTTTGTCTTTCTCTTGACATCACATCAATTGCCATCCACTTTGACTGCTGTCCTATTTTCCTCACTTTGATTATCATCCTTCCATCCTGAGCTTTCACCCAGGCCCCTCTGTCTATATTCCCACCTGTGGGAGGTCCCCTAACTGCCTGAGCTCAAAGACCGCTAGTGCCTGAGCATTCAGCAAAGTAACCTCATCTTGAAATTCATGTTAAAGATAATTTAAAAACTTGGGGCATTTTCTCGAAAGAGGCCGGATACAGCATCATAGACATGTGCCATTCACACATTCCCTTGTTGGCATTCAGGCAGTGTCAGGTAATGGAGAAATAAACATGGACGAGAAAAGAAGGTCATATATAAATGTAAACTAAGTGAATCTTATGGTTTTATGTGCTTTAGTCTCTGCAGAGGAAGTAAAAGTCTAGTTTACAAGCAGTCATTAAAAATATATTCCACTATTTCTTTATATTTCTCAAAAAGCACCCAAGGAGTCGCAGTTCCATCCCCCATACGCAGACTTTGATCCCCCAGCGGCTCTCATGTGCTAACAACCCTCCTGAGCCCTTTCCAGCCTCGGGGCAACGCTCCCGTTGTGTACGGTGCTTCAAAGAGTTCTGAGCTGCGGAGCACAGCGGCACTCGGCCGTCTCTCTAACACCATCCTGGAGTGAGGAGCGAACGATCTCATTCCGAAAGTCTCCAGGGAAGGCTCTTTACCATGAGTCTTGTATTACCCACCTCTGTATTTACTACGTGTATTTTCAGATCACTCCTGATGATCCTCAGTCCGTTTCCTTGCTCAGAGGAGAAAGGGAACATCTGAATCTCTTCTGTCTGGAAGAAATTCTTCTGGTGGAAGGGCTGCTGGTGCGTCAGCCTTCCACCACGTTTATTCCCAGTGTCTGCATAGGCCTCGTTCACTGCTTCCGCTGGCGTGGGCGGTTGGCAGTCGCTGTGTTGACTAACGGATCTAGCCTGAGAACACAAAAATGCCAGAGCTGGGAGGAGATGAGAAATTGCTCACCCAAATCTCCACGTTTGACAGTTGAAGAAACCTTCTAGTTGTTTACATTTAATTCCTTTCACTTTTCCTAAAACAGTGTATTCTTCAATGCTTAATATATCTGGGTTTTTACTGAAGCATCTCTAAGTTTGTTTGTCTGTTATTTTTCCTTAACTATAGAGCTTAGGGCTGGTTCTAATTAACTTAGCACTAAACAGAAGGACTAATTTACCTCCCAGTCTCTATTTATGTATTCCAATCTCTTTTCCTTTTAACAACTTTATCACAAAAACAATTAACAACGTACACGGTCTGTCCGGAAAAAGTCCAACCGTTGTTAATACACTGAGAATGGTTTCTGCGACATCCATGTAATTGGCAGCCAAGGAGAGTGAACTGGAAGGCACATGCGTGAACAATGACGACTTCACTGTTCTAGTCAGTGGGGGTGGTAGACCCCACTGAGTGAGCGTGTGTACTGTGTGGCTGAGGCATTCACAATGACTGAGTAGAACAACAAATGTGCATCAAATTTTGCATTAAGCTTGAACATTCCTCTGCAGAAACTGTTCAGATGATTCAGCAGGCCATGGCTACGGGCAACTGTTGACTGGCAGCTTCATCATGACAACACACCCGCTCATACATCACATCTTGTGCAGAGGTTTTTTGGCGAAACATCACATCACCCAGGTGACTCAGGCCCCCTACAGCACAGATTTGGAGCCCTGCCACTTCTGGCTTTTCCTAAAACTTAAATCACCTTTGAAAGGGAAGAGATTTCAGACTGTCAGTGAGACTCAGGAAAATATGACAGGGCAGCTGATGGTGATTGGGAGAACTGTGTGAGGTCCCAGGACGCCTACTTTGAATGGGACTGAGGCAGCATTGTCCTATTACAATGTTTCTTGTATCTTGTACCTTCTTCAATAAGTGTCTCTATTTTTCATATTGCATGGCTGCATACTTTCTGGGCAGGTCTATTTTACATGTATAAAAAACTCTATGAGCCCTGGCTGGTGTAGCTTAGTGGATTGAGCACAGGCCTGTGAAGCAAAGGGTCACTGGTTCCGTTCCCAGTCAGGGCACATGCCTGGGTTGCAGGCCGGGTCCCTGGTGGGGGACACATGAGAGGCAACCACACATTGATGTTTCTCTCCCACTCTTTCTCCTTCCCTTCCCCTCTCTCTAAAAATAAATAAATAAATATTTAAAAAAATAAATAAAAAAATAAAAAACTCTATGATAGGATCAGCTTTCGTTGCCATGTA